>CM050163.1:355824448-356019448 GCA_027410445.1 Discoglossus pictus | reverse complement strand
CAGTGCTATTTTTTGGCTATACATGTTACAGGATATTATCCTGTAACATGTATATCACATAAAATAGCCCTGTAATATGTATAATACATACAGGGTCAAACAAGTTCACACTAACCTTTTTTACCCTTACAGGCTTCCATACCTGCTTGCTGATTTGCTAATTTTTTAAAGACTCTCATTGGTTGAAATCAATTTCAGCCAATCAGAGTCCTTCAAAAATTAGTATATATAGCAGACCGTGGGAAAAAAAACAATTAATCGCGGGAGGGGCTCCTTGTAGGAGGAGCTCTTTTAGTTTGTTGGTTTTTTTTTTAGAGCGTCGTTTTTTTTTTGTGGAGGCCTCTTTCAATGGGCCAGAATGGATGGATGGACAATGGCTTCAATCAAGATTGGATTATTTGACCATTGGCTTCAATCAACATTGGATTATTTTGACCATTGGCTTCAATCAACATTGGATTATTTTATTTTGACCATTGGCTTCAATCAACATGGATTATTTTATTTTGACCATTGGCTTCAATCAACATTGGATTATTTTATTTGACCATTGGCTTCAATCAACATTGGATTATTTATTTTTCATGACTATATCCAGAGGACAGAAGGCCAACGCTGGAGGGGTCAATTTTACAGGTAAGTATGTGCTGTTGTTTATTTTATTTTTTATTAATGTTTGTTTAAAGCTATTTTTGTATAAAATGTGTTGTGTTACTAACTGTACTAACAATGTGTTTGCTTACTGTTTACTTGTAATAATAATGTTTTTACTGTATTTTTTTTTTCCCTTCCCTTATTTTTATTTTATCTTTAGAAGTGACAGGCACATATACATGCCTGTTACTTCTAAAAATGGAATAAAAATAGGGGGGGGGGGGTAGGTAGTTGGTTCATCCAAGGTGGGGTCGGTCACGCTCAGGCGCCCATCGGTCGCCCATCGGACCGCGTAGGCCACGATCAGGGGTGGCACAGGCCTCATGGGGGTGAACATCCACCCCCATGTGGCCTGGTCAACCCCGCTCACTGCCCGAATACCCGGGGTAATCGGGCGGTGCTAGCATAGGCCGCATCGGGGTGGTGGTGATCGGGCCTCGGGGGTGGCATAGGGCGGCGACATGGAGGTCATCAGGGGTGGCACAGGCCTCATCAAGGGGGTGATCCGATCACCCCCATGTGGGCCTGTGCCACCCCGCTCACCACCCGACTACCCCAATCCCGTGATCGGGGTAATCCGGCGGTGGCATGATGGCATAGCTAGGCTAGCATAGGGCAGGCCTGATCGGAGGTGGCACAGGCCACATGGGGGTGATGGCTGGGGTCGTCGGTGGTAGTTGGTGGGTGGCTGGGTAGGTGGCACTGGCAGGCCAGGCAGGCATAGTGGGGGACTGGGGGTAACTGGTCACCCCTAACTTTTATTAGGGGCTACTAGGGGTTTTGGTTTGGCCAGGGGAAGGGGCAGGGCAGGTGCCAGGCAGGTAGACTTACTGTGTTAGGCAGGCAGAGCAGATGTGAGTAGATTCAGCCAGGGAGGTCTCTCAGTCTCAGCGTGACCAGGGTCAGGAAACAGAAAGGGGGAAGGGACAGGCAACTGGTGGTTTTATTGACTGTATCAGTCAATCAAAATGATAACTCGAGGCCCTATTTGCTGACGGGCGCTCAGGGCTAACGGTCTGGGTGGGTTTAGATTGATCACTTAGTAACTGGACAGCCTTCTATCATTGATTGGTCAATGATGGAAGACTGTCAGTTATTAATTGATACATTTATGACCGCCCATGCATATCGTCACTGTGATGGTGGGCGGCATGCATTAACGGTCAGGGGGCCAGGCCAGGACTCATTGAAGAGAGAGAAGAGTCTAAGGTTAGTGTACACAGTATAACTATTGTAATTTGATCACACAGGGTGCAGGCAGGGGGCTATATAGATACACAGCATTAGTTAATGTAGCGCAAGGGTTATTTTAAAGTGACAGTGTCCCTTTACTAACTTTACTTCATTTTTAATACTATTTAGACTTGAAATGATGATGTACACCTTATATTTATTTGTTTTTGGGTTATACTAATACATTGTTGTGTTTTTTTTTATTGCAGGGTGAAGAAAATATTTGGGGGGGCGTTTGCCCTGACGCCCCAATGGACGGGCCACCCCTGCTCATTACACTTAACTTGTTTTTTATCACATTTTCTCTCTTGAAAACTCTGTGATTGTCACTGTGATAGACTAGTAGAAGCTTACTTTTTAAATCCCCACTAACATTCCCACACAACAACAGAGTTACCCTGTCCTTCATTGGCTTGTGCCCTGGCAATGCCTTCACCTCTTGAGGCATTTTCTTCCAAAATAAACCAGCCTGCCGCAGTTGAAGACTTGTTGGGGAATAAAAGCTTCAACATCTCCTGTGTTAAAAAAGGGCAGAAAGCATTGAAAAGAATATAAGTGTTGGTGGGTAATAGCTATCCCGCATCTGAGTTTTGGCAAAGCAGAGACATAACGCTGCAACAAGGACATGCCGCATGCGAGGAAAGTGGGTGTACTGTAACACGGCTGTAAAGAAATTTTATGAACTGTGAGTAACTTCCAAGATTTAAAATATGTGCACTGGACAAAGCTAGTAAAATGATCAGGATACACAGTAATCCTGAAAAGAGTCACAGTGACTTCATGTGATAAACAAGAGACAAAAGTATGACTATTTATATACTGATTTACAACCTGACTGCTTATTAACTGTTTAAGTCCTGCAAATATCAGGATTGTTTCAGACAAATATATATTTGGGTGGGTGGCCAAAAAGGCTAAAGGCTTAAAACGTAAAGTTTGTTAGCAAGGTAATAAAGGAAAAGAGAAATTGCAACTAAAGCTAAAGGGAAGGATAAGAAGGGGGCAATTCAGAAACCCCCAAACTTATTTCCCCCAAAAAATAAAGAAGATTCTTCTGTTAGCTCTCAATCAGGTTCCTTTATAAGGGATTTAAGCTCTCTAAATGTACCTGAGCAGGGTATTATAAATGATACAAGCATATATTATTAAGAGCAATTTACCCTTTCTAAAATGAAACACCTGCTAGCTGAATTTCAAGCTAATTTGACAGAGGACTTAAAACATCAAATCAGAGTATAAAAGCTATAAAGGAACTACATGTAAGAACAGAGGAAGTTGAAATCAAGCTTGATAAACTAACTAGAGACCACACTTCCTTAATATCTTATACAAATAGCCTAGAAGAAAAACCTTCTGACCTTAATAATAAGACAACCTTGCTAGAAAATCATTCTAGAAGAATGAACCTCAGAAGGGGATCCCAGAAAATATTTCCAACTCAGATCTTGGCAAATATATAGTGAAGTTATTTGACTCTTTGGTTCCACCAGCTACCATGGAAGAAAACAAAATAGATGTCTGTCACAGATTACCTTTCAACTGAATGTAGAGAGTTATAGACCCAGAGATACAATTGTAAGAGTTTGTCTTCTCTCTGGCACACCAACTTTTGTGCAGAGAGCACCCAACCCCAGGAGCAGCAACTAGACATGGGCCTGGATCAGCCGTGGGATCAGAGTCCCATTTGGCAGATCTGTGCTCCAGGAGACCCTCAAAAGGTATATATGATGTGCATATATATGAGGGCAGGTGTACAGGACGAAATGTGTATAGGAGCACAGATTTATGGGAGGCCACGTGTATAGTAGGACAGATGTATGGGAGGCCAGGTGTAAAGAAGTTCAGGTGTATATGGGGCCAGGAGCAGTGACAAGACACGAGCCTGGATCAACCGTGGGATCAGTGTCTCATTTGGCAGATCTGTGCTCCAGGAGACCCTCAAAAGGTATATATGACGTGCATATATATGAGGGCAGGTGTACAGGAGGAAATGTGTAGAGGAGCACAGATTTATGGGAGGCCACGTGTATAGGAGGACAGATGTATGGGAGACCAGGTGTACAGAAGTTCAGGTGTAGAGGGGGCCATGAGTTCAGGAGGCCAGAAGTATAGAAGGCCAGTTTTATGATAGACCAAGTGTACATGAGATCAGGCTATAGGAGCCCGGGTGTATGTGACATGTGTATATATGAGGGTAGGGGTACAGGTGTATGGGAGGTCATGTGTATCGGAGGCGAGGTGTATAGGAGGTCAGATTTATGATAGATTACATTATTTATGATAGATGTACATTATTCCAGGTTTTAGTAATCCAGGTGTACTGAAGGCCAGTTTTACAGGAGGCCAGGTGTGTGTGATGTGCATATATGTGAGGGTAGGGTACACAAGGACAGGTGTATAGGAGAACAGGTTAATGGGAGCCCAGGTGTATGTGAAGTACATATATGTAAGATTAGGTACACAAGAGGACAAGTGTATGGGAAAACAGGTGTATGGGAGGTCAGGCATATAGTATAAGAGACCAGATGTATGGGAGGTGTTCATGAGGCTATGTGTATAGGAGGCCAAGTGTAAATAATATATATATATATATATATATATATATATATATATATATGAGAGCCCCCCCATTAGGGGATTCATGATATCTATTTAAAGTTAGGATCCATTGTTCCACATGCTCTTTAATCTATTTGGCACATAAATATGAAAACTCATTAGATGAGTTCAATTAAGACTGTTATTAGATAGAGGGCAAGAGTGGGTCTTAGTCAAAACTCCACTCAGCAGTATTAGGGATCCCCCCAACGTTATGTATGTGCCATAAATAGATTGATTGATTTACATGCAGATTATAGATGTGTGTTTAATGATTAATGAATACTGCCATTGCCAAATTGTACAGCCATTGTCCAATAACTCTCTGCTTATTTCTTTAGCACATGTATATGGATAAATTCAGAGATTCATTGTACTTATAATTGTCTTGCCACCTCTTGTATGTATATACCTAAATTATTTTGTGTTACTTATAGTGAAATGTATAGTGGGTAAAATTCAGAATGTCCCTTGTGTACTGTATATACTGTCATTTCTTGGTGGCATACTAATGCCATTAACTAGATGAGTATAGTTAGGATCACTACATCAGACAGAGGGCAAGAGTGAGTCCTAGTCCAAACTGCACTCAACAGCATCAGGTATTCTTTAGATGCTATATTTACTAGATTAGCATAGTCAGGATTTATATTAGATAGAGGGCAAGAATGGATCCTAGTTTAACCTCCACTCAACAGTATTAGGGACCCTGTGGAAACCATTCATGTGCTATAAGCCAATTATAAATTCATACACAGAGTTTATGTACTAATTTATACTCTCTCCATCAGAAGGGAACATATGTGATTTTTATACATCGGATTTTATGTGTGTATTTTTATTTATTTTTGTAAATAAAATTTAAGTTTTGTTATACTTCAGCCTAGGATTCTTTTGAACATATTCAATATGTATTGCATGTTACCATGGTTTGAATGCGCTTTTCTTATTTAATTCATATATTTTTCCACAACTCATGTATTAGAGGTATAAATATGTAGCAATTTATAGTTTTATTTTTGTTTTTGTTTTTCCATAGAGAAAATATAGCTAATTATCGATGAGAAAGAGAAAAGGAAAAGGAGAGGGAAAGAAGTTAACATTTTTTCATCATAACTGGTTTCAGTATTTGAGTAGTTAGTACGACACTGGGCTACAAAGGATTGTTTTACAGTAAAACAGCAAATGTGGGTGTTTAAAGCTATATAGAAAATATAGTGAAATATTCCTGGTATAGGCGCGTCTAGGAAAAATAGGACTCTACTTTTTGATATTGTATAAATGTTCGGTTTACAAGATATATACAGTTTCAGCTAATAGGAGTTCCTCCCAATTAAGGGTTTATCCCTATAATTACCTATCATTTTTGGCAACGGCTAGTCAGCCTCATAAAGTTTAGACTATCAAATAAGATCTGGACAGTCACAAAGATGAATGCATGTATATTTGTTGTAACCGGTGAATAAGAAACTATTAGTGGAAACTTAGCACTTACAAAAGGAGAGGGAATGGAGGGAGAAGCGAAGCAAAAGAAGAACAGGGAAAGAAAAAAGAGGAGAGAAAAAAAAATGGAGGTGGAAAGAGGGGAATTTTTTTTTTTAACTTGTGGAAAATAGTCCCTTTTGATGGCTTAGAATGGTAAGTAAAATACAGTAATCTCTCAAGGGTTTCCATTCTTCTTTTAAAAGGAAAATAGCTATTACTAACTATAATAAAGTAAAAGCCAATATTATTTGTTTACATGAGACCCTTCAGAAGAAGAATTCATACTGCAAATTAAATAATACATTTTTCAAAGATAGTATTGATTCCATTTTCTCCTCCAAATCTATTGGGGTATGAATCCTTTTTAACAATAAATTAACAATTGAACAAGAATTTTAAAAAATCGCCCCCCAAGGTAGATTTATAATATGGATTGGCAAGATTAATAATTTACTAATTACCCTAGTGAATATATATTCACCTAATGAAAAGCAAATACATTTTTGAGAACAATTTTGAAATTAGTGCAAAAATGTAAAAAAAAAATGTAAATCAGTAAATATTGCCCCAAAATTTACTCAAATGACATTAGAGCACAAATTATTTGATGTTTGGAGAACTCTACATCCATTTTCTAGGGATTATACTTTATATTTTGCCCTCTGTGTCCCCCTCTCTCTCCGTGTCCCTTCCCTGTGTCTCTTCCAACCTCTCCCTTCCCTGTGTCTCTTCCCCCTCCCTTATCACCCTCCTCAACCCCACTCCTCAAACTCCCTCCTCATCCTCAACCTCCCTCCTCATCCTCAACCTCCCTCCTCATCCTCAACCTCCCTCCTCCTCCTCAACCTCCCTCCACAACCTCCCTCCTCATCCTCCCTCCTCATCCTCCCTCCTCATCCTCAACCTCCATCCTCATCCTCAACCCCTTAATCAACCTCCCTCCTCATCCTTAACCCCCCCCTTAATCCCCCTCCTCAACCCCCCATCCTCATCCTCTCTCCTCAACCCCTCCATCCTCAACCCCTTCCTCAACCCCCCATCCTCAAACCCCTATCCTCATCCTCATCCCCCTCCTCAACCTCAACCCTCCTCAACCCCAACCGCCCCTCAACCCCAACCCCCCCTCCTCCTCAACCCCCTCCTCAGCCTCAACCCTCCTCAGCCTCAACCCTCCTCAACCTCAACCCCCCATCAACCCCCCCTCCTCAACCTCCCTCCTCAACCCCCCCATCCTTATCCTCTCTCCTCAACCCCCCATCCTCAACCCCCCTCCTAAACCCCTCATCCTCAACCTCCCTCCTCATCCTCAACCCCCTCCTCAACCCCCCCATCCTCAACCCCCTCCTCAACCTTCCTCCTCAACCCCCCCATCCTCAACCCCCTCCTCAACCCCCCCATCCTCATCCTCCCTCCTCAACCTCAACCCCCCTCAACCCCCCTCTTCAACCTCAACCCCCTCAACCCCAACCCACCTCCTCAACCCCCCTCCTCAACCTAAACCCCCCGCAACCCCCCTCCTCCACCTAAACCCCCCTAAATACCACCCCCCTCTCCCCTCACTTACCTGCTTGTGCTCCGGCCTCTGCTCCTTGACCCAGCGTGCATGTGACATCACATGCGCGCTGCGTCATTAGCATATACCGGGTGCCGGCACCTGGTATATGCTAATGACGCGCCGCGCATGTGACGTCACATGCGCGCCGGGTCATGGAGCGGAGGCCGGAGCACAAGCAGGTAAGTGAGGGGAGAGGTATTTAGGGGGGTTTAGGTGCAGGAGGGTGGTTGAGGGGGGTTTATGCTGAGGAGGGGGGTTTAGGTTGAGGAGGGGGGAGGGAAAGAGACACGGGGGATTAGAGACACACAGGGGGGTTAGAGACACACGGGGGGATTAAAGACACACTGGGGGGTTAGAGACACACTGGGGGAGAGTGACTCAAGTATAAGCCGAGGGGCCCTTTTTTGCCTTAAAAAAAGGGCTGAAAATCTCGGCTTATACTCGAGTATATACGGTAATCTCTCAAGGGTTTCAATTCTTCTTTTAAAAGGAACAAAGCTATTACTAACTATAATGAAGTAAAAGCCAATATTATTTGTTTACATGAGACCCATTGGAAGAAGAATTCATACTGCAAATTAAATAATACATTTTTCAAAGATAGTATTGATTCCATTTTCTCCTCCAAATCTATAGTGGTATCAATCCTTTTTAACAATAAATTAACAATTGAACAAGAATTTTAAAAAATCGCCCCCCAAGGTAGATTTATAATATGGATTGGCAAGATTAATAATTTACTAATTACCCTAGTGAATATATATTCACCTAATGAAAAGCAAATAAATTTTTGAGAACAATTTTGAAATTAGTGCAAAAATGGCAAAAAAAAAATGTAAATCAGTAAATATTGCCCCAAAATTTACTCAAATGACATTAGAGCACAAATTATTTGATGTTTGGAGAATTCTACATCCATTTTCTAGGGATTATACTTTTTATTCGAACCGACATTCCTCTTATTCTAGAATTGACTATTTCTTATTTAATATTACACAATCAGCCGAGATCTTAACATCAGTATGGTCAGATCATTCCATGATATGTATAACTATAAAAGAAAAATGTGAAAGATTTATCAAAAGATCTTGGAAAATGGATAATAGTTTACTTAAAGGTAAAAAAGAGTCTGTTTCTTCCCCATCTCTTCTGTGGTGTGCTCATAAAGTCTATATTCGTGGAGTAATGATTTAAAAAATGTCAGATATTAAAAAGAAGAGAGGTAAATCTTTAAGAGACTTGTATGTCCAATTAGATAGATTACTAGGACAGAACAAATTAGCTCCAAATATAACACTTTTAAGTCAGATCAAAGATTTGAATTCCCAGATGTAAAAAATCCTTCAAGAGCAGGTAGATAACCAGAATTGGAATTTCCTGCAAAATCACTATTTTTGGGTAATTTATATTACAAATATTTGTCATTAAAATTAAGTGAACATTTATGTTCTATGTTTAATGAGATTAAAAACAGTGGAGAAATGTTGACAGAATTGTCTGAGACTAGAATTTTGAACATTTTGAAACAAGGGAAAAGTTTGGAGGCATGCAGTAACCATAGACCTATCTCACTTATTCTGATGTAAAAGATTTTGGCTAATAGACTTAGTTCAGTTATACCAAAATTGATACATCAAGATCAATCAGGTTTCCTGAATGGAACGCAGGGGCCAGACATTACCAGACGTCTTATTGACATAGAGCCTCATTCAATTGAGCTTTCGGGAGATCCGAGCTTCGGAAATGTAACCCGCAAATTATTTTGCTATTCCTTTGGTGTCTTTTTGCGGGCTCCATTCTAATTACGGGCTCCAGCCTCCGATTTGATGCGATGGGTAACATTGCAAGTTAATGCCCCTTCAAGCCTTTGATCTTTCAAGACTTCCGAACGCTAAAATCGCAAATGCCTATTCTATTGCTCTGATTACCCCGTGCTAACCACTCCATCAATCCCGCAAATGGCAAAAGTCGAACCATAAGTCATGGGTACCAAGAAGGACTCGCAAATGGCTTAATGACTTGTCCGCAGCACTTTAAATGCCCATATACACACACTACTGCACTCTAATTAAAAGTAATGTTACATCTTAGAATTAATAGCACAACATTCTCAAGCTCGCAAATCGGCCAAAAAAAATACTTAATTTCATGTTTGATTTCCATGTTATATCGATCCCGGCAGTCAATGTGTTAATACATATAATGTAACTTGCATGTAATAGAATATCATATTTATGGTTTATCGATATTGCAATATTTCAGGAATGTGAGTCCGATCGTAACTCAAAATTGAAGCCGGTATGATTTTGAAAACCAAACTCCATTTTTCATTGCTTTAATGATGACGATCTCTGTTTCCATTGTCTGTTTCTAACTCAGGAGTTACAGCCTTGGCTAATTGATCTGTTCAAGCTTGCAAATGCTACATACGACAGTATGGTTTCCGAATTTCGATATAGTCCCATAACTTACGGCCTTGAGCAATTGAATAGCACCATAACTTTCGAGCGCTGCAGGCCCGCATCAGGCCCACAGACATATAGCCTATACCTCTGTAACTTGTCTGTCCAAATTGAATGAGGGTCTCTGTCTTTAGATGCTGAAAAAGCATTTGACAGAGTCCGCTGGGAATTTTTAAAAGCTGTCCTATAGAAGTTTGGTCTAGCACAGTTTGCCTTAAAGGCTATTGGTGCATTATATTCCAATCCAACCGGGAAATCTCTGGTTAGGGATTTGAATCTGAAAAATTCAGGATTAAGAATGGCACGCGCCAGGGGTGCCCCCTATCTCCACTGTTATTTATTATTTTTATAGAACCTCTCGCTGAACTGATTAGATTATCTTTTGAATTTAAGGGAGTTAAAATTGGTAATTCTATATATAAAATCCTCTTATTTGTGGATGACACTTTTCTGACTCTGAGTAACCCCAAATCTTTGTTAATGTATTTTAATAGGGTTTTAGAGGACTATAGTAGACTCTCTTATTTTAGAATACATTATTCTAAAACTGATGTTATTTACAAGGGCTTGAAAGGAGAGCAAACAGCAAGATTAAGACAACTATATCCATATAATTGGAACTCTAAATATATTTCGCATTTAGGAATAACATTTTCATTTAATCTAAAGAAAATATTAGAGGATAACTTAAATATATTGAGTAATCAGATAAGAATGTAGCTCCTGGAATGGTAAGATATAAAAATGGCATGGATGGCTAGAATAGTTATTAAAATGTATGTTGTTCCAGAAGTAGCTCCAAAATATATATTGAACTAGCGAATTGCCCGTCAAAAAATGACGGCATTGAAATTGTAAGGTAGCTAATGCTGTTTGGTGTATAATAATGAAATATGTAATACATTACTAAATGAATATACTGTACCTATTTTGAAGCATTGTGATGAAGAGCTGGCAATCTGTGTTGATGTTGCTGCAGCATTAGTGGTGTGCAGCTGCTGTGTAAGCATGCTGAATGTGTGCACTGTGGGGTATGAATATCCGTAGGTGGTTTGTGGCGTTTTGCGAGTTTCTTGTGGCGTTTTGCGAGTTTCTTGTGGTGTTTTGCGAGTTTCTTGTGGTGTTTTGCGAGTTTAGAGTGCTGTAGCCTCGTTTTCGTTTTGTTCGGCGGCCATTTTTTCTGTCGCTTAGATTTTTTTTTAGTCTCTAAACTCTTTTATTTCGAGTAAAATCAAGGTCTAAGTTGCATTTTTGAGGTCCTGGGTGCTCCCTCTTGGTGTAGGTAAGGTTTTTATGTATGTGCTGTGTGTATGTATTGTGTTTTACATTTTGTAATGTTCGCGAGTTGCGTCCGAGTGTTGCGAGGCCGTAATGTGTGTGAACGTGTGTCGTATGTTGTTTGCGAGTGTCGTAATGTGTGTGTCGTGCTGTTTGGGTTGCGACGTGAAGTTTGCCAGGGTCGCAGTTGCTGGCATGGAGCGCCTTCGGCGCTCCATGCCAGCAACTGCGGCTCTCGCTTTGCGAGGTCCTCAGGTGCTGGCATGGAGCGCCTACGGCGCTCCATGCCAGCAACTGAGACCCTCGGCCAGTGCCCTCGCTTCGCGAGGGCCTTGGCTCGCTGCGCTAGCAACAACTCGTACGCTCACAACTATATATGTGATAGTTTACAATCATTGCTGGATAAATATATATCTATATATATTGGTAAGAAACCTAGGATCTATTTTAACATTATGAAGAGAAAATACGAAAGAGGAGGGATAGATTTTCCTAGGATTAAAGATATTCATGATACCATTATTCTATCACAAATGGTGGGTTGGAACTGCGCTTTCATAAGTTATATATGGCGAGATATATAAGAAGCTATGTTAAAAATGATTCCCATTAATCTAATCTTACTAGCGACTTGCCCGTCAAAAATGACGGGGCAATAACATTATAAGGCAGGTAATGCTGTTTGCCACAGAAAGTAAGTGTTTTGGTCATCTGAGTACCTTCGGCCCTCATTACGAGCCTCTCGGTTAGTGTATTTTTTGTTATCAGAGCCGCTTTTGTGCTCATTGTAAGGTTTGCGCTGATCTTCTTTTGGCGCTCATTGCGAGCCTCTGCCCTGGTGTACTTTGGTTCTTGGCGCTCCTTGTGAGGCGCGCAGTGGAGGCCTTTGTCGTTTATTGCAATCCTGTGGTGTGTTTTTTTTTCTGTATATGTATATTTTTATGCTAATTAATTAATTAGTAAAAATATAAATTAATCTACTTTATGTAATTGTAATTAATATATGCAGCAAGCAATGTGCTGAAGAGCTAACAATCTGTTTTTATGTTCCTGCACCATACAATGTCGATTTTCAGTCTTGAGGTGTAAGTGTGAAGTGTGTAGTGTAAATAGGCTGCGTGCGCGAGGGCAAACCGTTTGTGTAACTGTGTAGATCCGCATTCTGCAAGTTAGTATTATAAAATGGCGGCGATTGTGTATGTGGTACGCGGGTGTGGATGATTTTGCGTCCTTGCTAATAGTGTATTTTGTACCGCGTACGGGTTTGTGTAAAAGTTGTATGTGCCTGGCGGTGTTTTGCGGGTTTAGGGGTTGTGTAGCCTCGTTTTCATTTGTTTAGGCGGAAATTTTTTCTCTCGCTTAGGGGATTTTCGAGTGGCTAAACTCTGTAAATCTCTGTCCCCTTTTGCTGTGTGTATTGTTTGTATTTTGTGTATTTTTCATGTTTTTCGCTGTGCGAGGTTCGGCCGTTAAGTTTGTATTTTTGAGACCTTGTAATTTTGCATTTTTGTACCTCGTAAGTCCCTGGCAAAAGTTGTACGTGCCTGGCTGTTATTTGCGGGTTTTGGGTCGTGTAGCATCATTTTAATTTTTTTCGGCTGCCATTTTTTCAAGTTCCAAAACTCCTTAAATTCGACTTTAATTGGTGGGCAACCTCACTGGCAGATGTTGTGGCTGTCCCCCCATGCTGTGTGTGTGTTTATTAAAAAAATTTGTTGGTATTTTGAAGTGTTTTTGTTGTTTGTGGATGTCCGCATTTTGGACGTTAATTTTGTATTTTTGCGAGTTCGTAATTTTCTTTCTTTTAAGTCTGGTGGCTCGTATTTATTTTTCCTCATTGCGCGTTATTGTTTTTGTAAGTCCTGCATCGTGGTTGTTTTTTTTCAAAGTCCCACTACCCTGGGGAGGGTTTTAACCCAGAGTGAGGCGCCGTAGAGCCTCCACCTCCGCAAATGCGGCCCCGCGCTTCGTGAGGGTCCGCATATGCAGCCAGCAATGAGCCTCCGGCACATTGGAGCCTCCACCTTCCGCAAATGCAGCCCCTCGCTTTTGCGAGGGTCCGGATTTGCGGCCTGAACTGCGGCCCTCGTTTTGCGAGGGACGCAGTTCATGCAAGCTCGCTTCGCAATCTCGCAAATCGTGACGACCACTCGCAGTTTGACAACTATTGCTGCCAAAAAATGTCCCCATAATAAACATTTCATATTTCATATTTTACTAGTAGCCAAATGGCTTTTGATAACATTTTTGTAACTCAGAACAGACTCCGTCTTGGACAGAAGCCCAATAAGTCACAGCAAGAAATAGAGAACTAGAGAAAGATTGGTAACAATTTGGCTCAAGCAAAAATTGCATACTCACTAAATGGCATCTTTAAGATTTGTATGAAAAAAAATTGTAATCTCATAAAAATGTATGATTATTCTCCTTTTTGTTGAACTTGCCTCTCCTATCCTCTTTGATATTACAAAATAGTCCCTATAAATGCTGTTGATGTATGGTGTTGGATGTAATTTAATTGCAATGTATGTAATTGAAATGAAACAAAAACAAAAAAGCTTCAGCCTCTGCATAGTCCCTAAACTCACTAATAAAGGTTTCGGCAGCTTCTTTGTTGGCATTGGCTGCCTCTCTCTCCACACTGTGAATGCCAGTTCTCTTTTTAAAATTATCAAACCAACCATGACTTTAAACACTTCACTGTTCTCACCACTTGTTTCAGGCTTGTCTTTTAACAGATAGCCATGCAATTATTTTGCTTTCTTGCAAATTATTGCCTTGAAAATACTATCACTTCCTAATTGTTTTCCATTAATCCAAAGGTACAGCAACTTCCTCCAATGTCTGTGACCTTTGCTTAGTCACAGACTTCACACCATAATTTTGGCTCCTTTAATAGATTAATTATCTTTCACTATCATAGAGATCGTTGTTCTACAAATGTTGTACTTGGAAGCGAGATCAGACACATGGCTACCATGCTCATGCTTAGCTATTATCTCTTTTATTCTGTTCTATCATGGCTTTCACACATTTTCTTTTCTGCTGAGTTGTATCACTAATCTTCTTCGAACTCATGATGACTTGTAAGTACGAGCTACTCTTTGGTTTTTTTTGTATATGGCCAGTATACCTTAGGCAGGTTTCTCTATTTAGATATATTATTTCCACCAATTTCATAGCTCCGCCATCTCTCAGCCACCTATGTGTATATATTTTAATATGGATTTTAATTATTAATATTAAAAGTTAAGTTTTACTGTACAGTTTATCCTCTTCGCTCTAAGACAAGGATTATTAGGTGTGCCCTAAAATAGGATCTTTTCTCTCTACTTGGCTTTATCAAATTTATCCTAAGGTGCACCCTAATCTATACATTCGCATTTGGGTCTTGAACTTTATACCTGAGCCACCATACTGTACAATTTTTTTTTCTATCATGGCTTTCACACATTTTCTTTTCTGCTGAGTTGTATCACTAATCTTCTTCGAACTCATGATGACTTGTAAGTACGAGCTACTCTTTGGTTCTTGTAAGCACAAGGTAATCTTTGGTTCTTCTGATGGTTCTGTGGTTCTTTGAGTTCTTAAAATGTACACTATGTATGGTATCACAATTTGATAGGAAAATCCATTGACTTGGACAGCAGTTGTTTATGTAACTCAGTAAGAAGCTTAAAAAAAACAGAGAGCACGTTATAACCTAGCTCTACACTCATAGCAGGAGTAGCCGAGGATGGCCCCAGAAGGCCAAACAAAGACTATCTCAGTCCTTCTAAAGTCATTGACTATCCTGGGACATAGGGGAGAAATGCTCATATCCAGTACTGCTCTCTAGAACCCATCCCTACCTCTGCCTTATAAAATAAAAAGCAATTGAAAGGTCCTACGAGAGTTTTCCAACAATGTCCAGGAGAGCCAGGATGCGGGGCAGCTACTTGACACATAAACAGCAATGTGAAGCAGACAGGTGCCACGGTACCACTGTATCAACCCTTAAAAGTGTAAGTTTCATCTAGAATTATAAAAGCACTATTAGTCCAATTATAAAGAGTTATAGTATGATGTTAACAATTTATGAATATCCATCCATTTATGAATATACCATGGTAGCTTTCCTTCCTCCTCCCATCCCAAAGAGAGTGTCACTATGTGAGGTAAGCAAGCAGCATATTGCAGCTTCTAGTGCACATAGCACAGCCAGCAGCTTCCTACTGTTCTGGCCCTAGAAGCTGTAACATGGAGATACCAACATGGCAGCCCCAAGAGTAATATTCACTAAATGTTTATAATTGGGCTAAAAGGGCTTTCGTAAGGCTAAATACAATTTATACATGTAAAAGGCAATGAATTACATTGTCTCTTTAAAAACAATGACATATAGCATTTGAATTTATGTTTAGGATATTGAAATTCATCTCTCTCTTTTTAACTATGGATAGAGTGAACATACACAACTGATGTGCATCATTTGTGATTTTTTGGGGGATAAAAGCCATCTGTTTTCTTCATCATTACTTTTATCACTCAAAGCAAATATATTAGCTGAGTAGCTGGAAGTAAGGATTTATGGCTGTGTGCAGCTTTGCTGTCATTGCTAACTATGAAAGTTATGAACGTTTTCAGTAGCACAAGACAAATGAAAGCTGCCTAATGCAGGGAGTGAGCTATAAATGGAAAATAAATATCTCCTATCAAATGTTCCAGGAGATGGAGCATCAGTTCAGATAAAGCATCATGTATTTCAATTAAGACATTTTGATCACATGTGCCAGCTAAAATAGCAAGAATAAAGAAGGATACAAATCTAGGAATATGCTGGAGACTATGCAACCAACAGGCATCCTACAAACATATTTGGTGGGAATGTCCCTTAATTAAAAACTTATGGAATAGCTGTTTCACATTAATATCAAAGATTTGTAAAAAAAAATATTTGTCCAACCTATGAGATTGCTTTATTCAATATTTTTCCTGAAAAGTGGAATTTTAAAGAGAAATCCCTTATCATTCACATGGTATTGGTGACCAAATGGTTAATTGTTAAATAATGGAAACAAGCAAAGGTCTCCTCTATAGGAGAATTTGAAGAAGTGGTTAGTAGAAACAGAGAGCTGATATAGAGAATTTGGGTATAGAGATTTTGGTCTCTGACGGATGAAGTATCTGGGACCATTATTGTACAAATGAATCTAGACGAGAGGCTGAAACTCTTTAATTTATTGTCAGGGTAAGCGTCATTAAGCAGAGTTGAATTACCAACAAAAGCAAGATCAACTCTCCTTATTACCCCTCCTATTATGAATGTTATGGAAATGTGTATTATGTATGATTGCTGTACAATTTTATATTTATGTGTGGGTTTTTTCTGTATGTTTGTACAATTAAAATAAAAAAATAAAATAAAAAAAAGATATTCTGATCACACAAATGTGTCACCTTCTGTACCAAAGTTGTGCTTGATTTATATGAGATTTATTGTATTAGTGATTCTGATTACCAGATCTTCCCTTTAAATGGATCTGGGACTCACGTATGTGTCATGCATGCATTTAAAGGAGTGGATGTTAAACATTACAAAACCAGTTGAGTAGTTATGGAGCTCTATGGAGACATCATTTACTCTCTCTACACTGATTGGCTGTAATTGACACTCTCAAATCAAAATGTGCCAGTTAGAGATGCTGGTAGTGCTGCAAAGATTAATTTCTACTGTTTTAAAAGTACATTTTAACCTTTGCATTACTGCTTTTTATGCAAACACATTTTAGTAATATTTAAAGACTGTTCATTTGTATACATACTAAAACAATATTTAACTAACACTTCCATTTAATGGGGGACTGTTACGAAAAATAGCTACTGCATGCACTATATGATTTTCATCAATCATATGGTGCAGCCCTATAGAGTGAGTTCATAAGCATCCCTGCTATAATGGATAACTCACTGTGCATCAGTTCATGGTCCACCCATATGGGTGGTTGTTATATAGTTCCAGTGTGAGGTGACTTTACTTTTTTCCATTCAGGGAACTGAGCACTCATTGGATGCTTTTGTAGGTGAAAACATATTGACTTTATTAGCTTAATTGCTTCATGTCAGCATATTTAAAGGATACAATATTAACCCCTTCTATAATTTTTATAAGCTCTTTAGTGAAATATATTTAATATTTTGGACGTACTTGATTTACTTTTACCTCATATTACTTAGTATAGGTGCTGCCACATGCTACCTCACTGTTATCCTCCTCCATCTTGTTTTGCAACTGTATAAGCACACAGGATATCACTGTTGTGAGAGGAGTAATCCACACAGCTCGACGGGCTTCACTTACATGATAGGCGCAGTCTCCCTATTGTCAGTTGATAGTGTGGTCGTTGATAGTGTGATCCATAATATTTCATTTATTTCACTAAAATGTTTATAAAAGATAAAATCATTTTGATTCAATGAAAAAAAAAATTCAGAGTTCAGTTTTAACTTTAACATTATCTAGTATTTTAATGTAGTTCCCTTAGTGCTCCTGTATACACATGCAGCTCTCACATTTTCCTTTGTGCATCTTAGATAACGGGTTTTAGGCAGAAATGTTTTTGTCTTTTCATACAAAATGAGTTACCAAATGCTTAAAAATAGATATTTACTAGGAAATTGCCTGTCAAAAATGACGGGAATAAAATTGTAAACCTGGCAATGATGATTTTGCCCCTCTGAGCACCTTAGGCGCTCATCACGAGCCTCTACCCTCGTGTACTTCAGCTTTCCTGCTTTGCAATAATCACCTCCGGCGCTCATCGCAAGCCTCACAATGATCGCCTTCGGTGCTTATCGCGTGGCTCGCAATGAGCAACTTTGGCACTCATTGCAAGTCTCTCCCCCTGTGTACTTTATACGCCTCGTGCTTCAGCACCATCAGCGCTCATCGGGAGCTCTGCGCTGATCGCCTTCTGCGCTCATTGCGAGCCCTGAGCTGATCGATGTCAGCGCTCATTACGAGCCTCTCCCCCCCGTGTACTTTAGGGGCCTAGCGATTATTGTTACTGCCTTGGTGTAAGTGTTTCTGCCTTGGTGTAAATGTTACTGCCTTGGTGTAAGTGATTCTGCCTTGGTGTAAGTGTTACTTCCTTGGTGCCTTGGTGTAAGTGTTACTGCCTTGGTGTGTGTTACTGCCTTGGCGCCTTGGTGTAAGTGTTACTTCCTTGGTGCCCTGGTGTAAGTGATGCTGCCTTGGTGTAAGTGTTACTGCCTTGGTGCCTTGGTGTAAGTGTTACTGCCTTGGTGTGTGTTACTGCCTTGGCGCCTTGGTGTAAGTGTTACTTCCTTGGTGCCTTGGTGTGTGTTACTGAATTGGTGTAAGTGTTACTGCCTTGGTGTAAGTGTTTCTGCCTTGGTGTAAGTGTTACTGGCTTGGTGTAAAAGTTACTGTCTTGGCTTTGCGAGGCTCGCAAAGTGTGACCAACATTGTAAGCGTTAGGAACAACCACGCAGATCAACAACTGTATATATGTGATTTTCCTGCACAGACAGTCCAGAGCTCTGCCCTCCCTTTTTTGTAACAATTTTACTTTCTCAGTCCAGTCACTAATACAATTCATTGCTGTAAAGTAAAGACCCATTTGGTGTGGTAGAAGTGTAGATCAATGTCTGCTCAACATGTCACAGTCATGCTTCGGTTTCAGGTTCACAAGTAACACCTCAACATTCTAAATCATCTATCTGTCACGACAAATACTTAATTGTTAACTGGGCATGCAAGCCTACTAGAGATGACAAAGATGCTATTTGATATGTTTCTTAAAGGGATCCTGAAGGCACCAGATAGAGGGTGAAAAAAAAAAATATGGATGCAGCACTTTCCTTCTAAAATTGCTGCTAACAGTTATGACTGTTTTAAATCAGTGGTTTTCTGCTGCATGGGCCAGGGGAACTTAGAATCAGCTACACAGGGGAAAATGAAGGAATGAGTCCTCCAATATTTAGCTGTTTATTAGATATATTAACCTATTGGTTAAGACCTTGGGTCAGTGGCGGAGCTAGTAAATGGAGGGCCACCGTGCAAAAAAATTAATGTGGGCCCCATCTCCCCCTCTCTCCCATCTCTCTCCACCGTCTCCTTCTCTCCCCCCTTCTCCCCTCTCTCTCTCTTTCAACCCCATCTCAACTTCTCTCTCCTGCTCTCCTCCATCCCTATCTCTCTCTCCTTGCCCCTCTCATTTTCTTCCCCTCTATCTCCTTCTCCACCCTCTCCCTCCTTCTCAACCCTACCTCATTCTCTCTCCCCCTCTCAACCTTCCCTCTCGTTCTCTCCCTACTTTCTCTCCTTCTCTCCCCCTCTTTCCTTCTGTTTCCTTCTCCTTTTCTCTCCCCCTCTTTCCTTCTCTCCCCCTCTTTCCTTCTATCTCCCCCTCTCCTTCTCTCTTATTCTCCCCTCCCCTCTCCTTCTCTCTCCCCTATGCCCGTGTTTCCTTCTCTACCTCCTCTGCTTTTCTCTCATTCTCCCCCCCCCCTCTCCTTCTCCCCCTCCCGTCCTCTCTTCCCTTCTTTACTTCTCTCCCCCTCTTTCCTTCTCTCTTCCCCTCTTTCCTTCTCTCCACCTTTCCTTCTCTTCCCCCCTTTGATGAGGGCGGACCCCTATACAACAGAATTTTGTTTATTTAAAAATAGTCTGCACTGGAGCCCCCAGAAGATAAAGGGCCATAGTGCATAGCACCATCTGCACCGACGGTAGCTCCGCCCGTGCGTTGGGTTCTGATGGTGTAGATGGGGGTTCTGGCCCCACCATGGCTGTATTTTTTTTTAAATAGTAATTTTACTTTTGGGCACAATATAAAAGTACAAATATATATTAACTGTAAGGAAGTCATTTCTGATAAATATTGGTGAAGTAGTGCCCAGCATATTCCAATCTGGTTCTTCCAGGGGAGCAGCAGAGGCTCATGGTAGCAAAGTAATTTTATCTCAGTAGTGTTTCCTCTAAAGGAAACACATCATTCTCTATGTGTCTCAGAAGAGCATTGATTTTATTTGGTATAGACACAGTATTTATACAGTTTTAGAACAAATGATTTACATGTTAGTGGGCTGAACATATTCAAATTCCTTGCCCAGATTAGAACCAACCAATAATACAAGTGCCTCTTGGGGTCTGTGGCTGATTGGTCCAGGGGATGCCAATCAGGAGGCAGAGAAAACAGTGGGCTTGGCTTGCCCGCCTGAAGGCAGATTTATGGGAGGCACTAAAATTTGGTACAAAATTTAGTGGGAAAACAGACAAAGGGAAACAAGATGTCACTGCAGGATAATAAATGAAGCTGTCCCTTTGTTTCAGAGGTGAAAAGGCTACATTCTGTCAGAGTAAAATGGAATTTTTTTTCTATTGGGGAAAGTTAGATTTCTGCACTAATGAACAGTTAAATATTTCTGATTCGGATTCAATGACCTCATCTATCTATCTCCACTTCTGTCCTCCCCTTCTTTCTTTTTGCCTTCAATCTTTCTCAGCATCAGAGTCTTGTCTATGGAATTCGGTCTTCTCATTATATGGACAAAATATTTGAGCTCTAGCCTCATGATCATACCTCCCAGTGAACAGTTTGTTTTGATTTTCTGAAGTATTTATTTATTGGATATTCTTGCAGTCCAAGAAACTCTAAGTAGTTTTCTCCAACGCCACAATTCAAAGGCATCAATTCTACTGCGCTTAGGCTTCTTTATAGTCCAGCTCATACATTTGTATGTTACTACTGGGAATACCATCTCTCTAACAATGCAAACCTTTGTGGATAATGTAATATCTTTACTTTTTACTAGCTTGACCAAACTTTCTATAGCTTTCCTCCCCAGATGCAAACATCTTTTGACTTCATGGCTACAGTCATCTGATGAGATCCCAGGAAAATAAAATATGCCACTGCATATGCCACTTCTTCTCCATCAATTTGCCAGGAACTGATATTGCTGTTTGCGGTGATCTTTGTTTTTAACATTGAGCAGCAGGCCAGCTTTTGAACTCTCTTCTTACACCCTCATCAATAGGTCCTTTAGTTCCTCCTCATTTTCAGTCATCAAAGTAGTATCATCGACGTATCTGAGGTTGTTGGTAATTCTTCCAGCAATATTGATCCCGGCTTTAGATTCATCCAGCACGGCCTTAAGCATGGTGTACTCACATGTGTACGTGTATTCTTGTGGAATAAATAAGGTGGCAATATACAACCTTCTCATACTCCTTTCCTGATCTTGAACCATTCTGATCTTGAACCATTGACATCAATACTCACTTATGATTAACAATACACATTGTTTTCTATAGCTCTAGTACTCACAGAATTTTGAAGTTGGTCAAAATGATCCATCCTTGCCTTAAATTGACAGTCACAACTGGACTTGTTAGATCTGCAAAACCCATAGATGTAATGTCCATTTCCTATGGGAAAATTTGCCACTGCAGCCATTGTAAAGCTTAGTGAATCTAGGGAATTGTGCACTAGAATGAGCATACCATCTGCATATATAAAAACTTACTATGTGACAGACGTTTGTGCAGCAGCTACCCGCACTGATACTTTTTGGCATAAAGTATCATCAGCACCTACCTAATGACACTTCTGAAAACTAGAGACAATTCCAGGGACAAATTATATCTGGAGACAAATATTTAAATCAGGGAACTGACTCCAGAAAACAGGAACATAATCTAGGAAAGCTTTAATTCACTAAATCTGCCTAATGATATTGCTGAGGTTGAGGGTGCAAAGATGCAGGTAGGTGTGGCTAAATACAAACAGCCTTATTAAATTGTGATTCGGCCAATTCTAAAGGGCTCTATATAAGCACAGAGCATATTTTTTTTAGAAGTTTTTAGTTTGTGAATACCTCGCTTTTGGATGGATGTTCACTAACTAAAAACTTCTGTAAAAAAGTATGCTCTATGCTTATTTAGAGCCCTATTCAATTGGCCGAATCACAATTTAATAAGACTGAAAATATCTGGTTGTGATGAGAATGTTTGCTCTTGTTTGTTTTGTGATTTTTACTGGTGCTTTCTGTGTGTCTGTACTAATTTTAGGTCCCTCATCTATTTCGACTGAGATCTGTCGCTCCATGCAGTGGTTTAACAAGAACATACTTTTCATTTGTTGGGTCATTACAAGAAAAATCCTTTAGGAATATGAAAGTCACAGTAAGCAGCATAATGTCTGTTCCATAACTCCATGTATTAATGTACGGTTTAGAAATATGTAGTCCTGATTCTTGTGTATGTCATTTGGTATGTCATTTTGTTTTTCCTCTTCAACTTACAGGTCCCTATGTATTGCACTACCAGCTTTAGATAAGAGATATAATGATTAATTATTGCTTATTAATAAAATTCCTAATCAACATTTTTAAAAAGTAATATTCAATGTTCATCTTTTTTAAATCATCAGCTTCTTAGTCTGAAGTTGGTTATCTCCACCAATTATTATGTTATTGGAGGAGGGGTGAGAGAGGCTACGACTGGGAGGAAGTTAGACCATCTAACTGCTGTTAGGGCTTTAGTGTCGCACAATTCCTGTAGAAATTATGGAATTGCAATGTTATGTATATAGCTTAAGTGCATAGTATACATTATGGTATTTATGATTTCATTAAAGCTTTCTCTTATGTATCACACTCACTTTTGCTTTCCGTAACACGCAGTTTATTTTAAATGTGAAGATTGGAGTGACTGTCTATTTATACTGATGTAAAAGAACAATATTGCTTTATTTAATAATACCCTTGCTGGCCAAAATGTTGGTTCCAAGAGATATATGCAACTACCCATATCCTGCAATACTATATTTTAAAATAACAACAAATTACATATTAATGAGCTATTATTCTCTGTGCAGTCATGGAAGAAAATGCTTCAAGATGATGAAGCAATTAATCAAGAATCTCAATCAGCTTCATATTGTTGAGAGAAATGTCAGAACACATATTTGTGGCAACTCACTATTTATTTTTAAATATATTAAACAGAAATAAGCATTATTGAAATTCTTCCATATGGAGATTAGATTACCTGGCTTTAGTTAGATTAGTTTACCATAAGGCTTCTCTGTAGTCTTGTCCAGAGTCTCTACCATGTCAGCATGAAGCTAGAATTCATTGTCTAGGTTTATTTTATATTGGATTACTATCCTGGGTTTCCATGGATGGCTTTTGTTGTAATTAAACCAGTACTTTACACCTCCAAGTCTCCCCTGTAGCAGATATCTTATGATATTAAATATTTTCTTCACAACTTAATGCATCTTTTTAGTATTAGATTTTCTGTAGATCTTCCATTAGTCTATATTTTATTTTATTTTTTCCATTTTTTTCCCTTTGACATTTTTTTAACGCTACTCATCCTTTTCAGTGATTACCTTGACTTAAAAAATCTCATAAACTTGCAAAATAATTATTTGGATAAATATGTAGATTTGAATTTAAAGGAAATTCTTTAAACCCTAGAAGATGATTAATGATGCCAACCAGATGAATTATTCTGCTTTTAACTTAGTAATTTAAGCAGTTACCCTTTCTACAGTGTCATGAACTTTCTTATTTTTATTGCTATAAAGGGATACCATACTTAACTGGACCAGAACACTGGTATCATGGTATTTTCCTTCCACATCCACTGATGTCAGTTCTTATGTCATGATTCTTTTCATTTACAATGCTACCATAAATGTGCTTTGAAGAATAGTGGTTTGAAGAAAAGTACAGTTTCGGAAGTGCTGCTACGTTGAATTGAGGTGTGGTTACTTCACACACAACATTATATATCATAATAAGAGAACATAAAAGTACCTTTTACATTATTCGTCTTGTAAGCACTTTGGGGAAGGGCCCTCATTACCTGTAATAGTCATCATTACATCATTACAGTATTTTTTTAATGATTAGAGCTGTATTTAGTACATTTTGATTTATGAACACAACATAATAGATATTTCCCTTTTAAGAAATGGAAATTGACATATGTTTAAAGAGAGGTATGAAAATGAAGCCTTACAAGGAGGATTTGTTATAGACTTACCTGGAAGATTGTGATCAGTATAAATTGTGATTAGTCTAAGTTGTACAGCACAGCACTGAAGAATGAAAGGCCACTAAATGCAAGTATCCCATAACTCCAGACACTAATACCAAATTTGTATAGTGTCACTTAACCTTGTTACTAACACAAAAATATTTTTCTAAGTCTGCAGGTGGATACTTTTGAGATGGCAGTATTTGCCATAGTATGCCAGAAAGATGCCCCTAAAAACCTATTGTACTTTACTGTAATATAAATGATCCCCAGTTTAGTTAAACTACAATGTAGAAGATAATTATTGGTAACCATACTGGCATTTGAAAAGTGGAGGCACCTACCGTAGAATTGTATCAAATCATAGTATTTAATAACCTAATTACATGGGTCACAGATTCTATTCCTCAAATGTGCTCTTTGAGCAAATATGTACAACAACATGGATTTAAGGTGCTCCTCTAGAAGGATACACATAAGTATGCAAAACCTTGGACCAAGCTTGAAGACCATGAGCCTCATTAATTCGAAGGCCGCATCTTGCAGTATATAGGCTGTATGTCTGCGGGCCTGTTGCGGGCTCATGGTCGGATACAAATCCGGTGCTATTCAATTGATCAACGGCGTAAGTTACGTTTTTTGTTTTTTTATATATATTTTTTTATTAAGGATACAAGGTTAATGTAATAACCCAAGTGTTTCAAAAGTAGAACATAGATAGCATAGGCAGGACACTTGAAAAATGAAAACACATACACATAACCTTTTAACCCTAACTGTTACATTTTTGTTATTTCTGCTTTGAATTACGCTGTGTACATCACATGTGTACATACGTGTTAAGGTACAATCGTAAAGGCTAATAACCTATAAAAGCACACAGAGAATAAAGAAAAAAGAAGAGGGAAAAAGAAAGGCAAGAAGAGATGGCGTTCAACGCTATGCTTGCTCTAAAAGGGGACACCCTACACGTTGTCCCAGCTCTACAAATTTACCACCTGACCTTAAAGGTCCAGGTGTCCCACACAAGGCACATTTCCTATGTGATTTATCCAGGTCGGCTGAGATAACGCTCATGGCATATATGAATTTAAGTTTATAGAAAATTGCACTATATGCAGGTACTGCCGATTTCCAGGCTTTGGCTAGTGTAATACAAACTACTAAGAACACTTGGTGTGATAAAAGTTGAGCCTCTTGATGGAGACCCTCTATGGGAAGGCCCAAAAGGGCTTTTCTGGCTTTTGGGGAATCCTGCGACTCCATAATCTCTCCAGAATATGATAGGTTTCCAGCCAAATATGTACTATTTTAGGGCTGTCCCAAAGGACATGTTTAAGGGTACCCAAAACGGGACACCCCCTAAGGCAGTTACCAGCCAAGGAGGGATTAGAGAGTTTCCTCCTAGCCGGCGTTAAGTACCACCTCATAATGGTCTTATGTGCATTTTCCCCACAGTATTGTGTTTAGTGAGGAACATGTGGCCTGTTTATGTATCTTGTTCCACTGTGCATCGGTTAAGTCAAAGGCAAGCTCCGACTCCCAAGTGTGCTGATGGTGGAGTTTGGACGGTGTGGTTTGGTCTATTAAATACTCACATATTATAATTGTCCAACTACGATTCGTCGTCACGCTGTTTGCGTAGTGCGTACGACTTAGCGATGAGCGGCGCACGAGCCGTTAAACCGTAGCACTTTGGCAATGAGCGCCGTTAAATCGTAGCACTTTGGCAATGAGTGCCGCAGGCTCATCGCATAGCAAGGCGAGCCGTTAAACTGTAGCACTTTGGCAATGAGCGCCGCAGGCGTGAGGCTCTCCGTTAAATCGTAGCACTTTTTTACACAAGACGCGGGAAAAAAAAATACGACATGAAAAAAATTACAAGATAAGCGGCGGAACCAAAACAATAAAAAAACAATAAATACACACAAAAAAATAACAAAAAGGTCACTTACAGCATGGGGAACCAGGCAGGATGTCTGGGAGTGAGGTGGAACTCCAAATTACATCGATTTAGATGATTTAAAGATCCAAAATCGGCGAAGCGAGAAAAAAATGGCTGCCGAAAAAAATTAAAACGAGGCTACACTACTACGAGCTGCGTAAAATACAGCCAGAGACGTATGTGCTCGAAAAATAACGATACCAAGGATGCCCAATAACCGCGCAATGAGTAAAAAAGACACTAGGGAGTACATTTTACGAAACGCAATTACACATTTACGCATTAACACAGATTTCACGCCTTTGTCTCGCGGCACCTCGGATTTCCCGCCTAAAACAACGCATTTGTCTCGCGGAACAGCGGATTTCCCGCCTAAAGCAATGCATTTGTCTCGCGCACAAAGCCTACATATAGGGGACACTTGACACATAACTGACACTTTCTCCTCAGGTGATGACAGTCTGACTGGACATTTTCTGATGCCGGAAAATCTCAAGAGATTGTTAGCTCTTCAGGATACTGCTTCAGCAATATTACATTAAAAAAAGTAAATATTATTAATAATCATTAATTATTAAATTATTAGTTACTTAATAAATAAATTAACAAAAAATGTGGGAAATGTAATTAATAGAAAAATATTATCGTGCTTACCCGTGTGAAACAATTGTAAATAACATTCATAATGTACTTTAATTAATTAATTAATCATTAATATCAAAAATGGTTAACGTTTAAGAATGTGCATAAAAAAAGGAACACATTGATTCATTAATTATTAATGTACATTATTTTAATTATTAAGTTGGTATATATCGTGCTTACCTGTGTGAAAGAGTTGTAAATAATATTCATAATGTACTTTAATTAATTAATTAATCCTTATTAATCTTTACGTTACATTTAGTCACACATTAATTTAATATTAATGAAAATTAATTCATTCTTATTTCAGTAGTAATGTACAGTATTTTAATAATTCAGTTGTAACATACTCAGTATAAAATATCCCCCCCCCCCAAAAAAAAAGGGAATAGACTCATGCTTACATCTTGACGTTATATTTAGTCAGACATTAATTTAACATTAATGCACATTAATTGAGTCTTATTTAAAGACTAATAGGAATATTGATTGTATGTTTTAAAGATATGCTAACATATCTGTGTTAAGGCTGATTGATATATTCATTTCATGTTTTTAATCTATGCAAAAATATCTCTGTTCAGCCTGATTGATTGATACGGATAAAGCAACATATTATACATTAATTTTACAATTTTCTATAATTGCAGTGGAGCTGTAGCTGAATGAACAGAGACAGTTACGTTTGGACCCATTGAACATCATAAGGATAATGTTGACAGGTACAGAATTTAATTATATTACTACAGCAAGATATTAAGGAATATGCTTTTAGGTTTTTAATCTATCCAAATATATGTCTGTTGCTGCTCATTTAATGATACGGATGAAGCGAAATAATAAAAAGATTCTCAATTTTATTTACCAGTTTCTTCGGATCTGCAAGTGAATCAACACACAGCGTGACGTTTGCAGACTTTGAACAACATCAAGATCATATTCACAGGTATAACATTTAATTTTGTAGTGATGGTACAAAAAAGGCTATATTATATTTTGTGAAAATGGAGAGTACAACAATTTTTAACATGCACTTATGTAAATTTGAAAAGAGAATACTAATTAATAATAATATTTAAAAAAAATAAAAAGCTTAGAACACTTGCGAAAAAAAGTAATTCAATGTATGCAGTGAAGTCAATCAAGAATGAATGGAATTGAAGGATTAATAATAAATATATATATATATATATGTGCAGCTAGTTCCTATTTAATATATGTCAATAAAAAACTTTGAAAAATGGTTTCATTTATTTTATTGTAAAAAAGTACAACATTTTAAAATACTTGATTATTTTTTTCATCAACTTTAATAAGTTAGTAACAGTACAAAAAGTAAAAAAAAATATGTACACAAAGCAAAGAACAAACAATAATTACATCTCTATTTACAATTACAGATTAAAATGGCGGATAATGGAGAAGACAAAATTGAACGCAAAAGAAGATTGGCAAGGGAAAGGAAGCAAAGGTGGAGAGATGCTCAGACACCGGAAACTTCACAATGCTTGCGAGAAGAAGATCGACGGAGACTTTTAAATAAAAGAAAGATGAGTAAGAAAGCAGCAAGTGAGTGTGTTGGGGCTTCCAATAAACGTAAAAGTAATAAAAAAACATCTCTGTGAACCATTGCCCAATGATTCTATTTTGCATAATGACTTAAATGTAGACACACATGACACCAATGTACATATAGAAAGTGGGTCTGATGGAAAAAATGCACAACAATGTGTTTACTACTGCAGTACAAGTAGACACTCATTATTGTGAATTACTTAATGTGGTTTGTCAGTTTTGTGGGGCCTATCATTTTCTAAAGGAAAGACCTACTGAAGGAAATTTTGTTAGTTGCTGTCAGAAAGGTAAAACTTCCACTAAGACACCCATTTCCATATTATTTAGAATGCATTATGAGCGATCCAACATTTCCAAATTATAATAATTTCAAACAAAACATAAGGTTTTATAACAGTGCAATTTCATTTGCTTCAATGAGTGCAACATAAGCAGAAAATGTACCAGGACATGGTCCTTACTGTTTTAGAGTTCAAGGTCAAATTTACCACCGAACTTCACATTTACACCCACAAGAAGGAGAGCAAAGGAAATTTGCACAGTTATATGTCTTAGATACAATGGAAGCTGTGGAACAAAGAATGACACTTCCAGAAAATAAACAGTGTTTGCGCATAGTCTTTGAACAGCTGAATAAAAGTATGCAAAAAAATCCATACAGTCAAGCATACAAACAATTAGCACAGCTTGAAAAAGAACAACAGGAACATGCTCAAAGACATCAATTGCCTACACCAAGAGTAAATATGGTGTTAAAAAGAGATCGCAACACTGATCAAAGAAGGTAGAATTTACCTACAGTAAATGAGGTTGCCATGGTGTTTAAAAATGAAGATGGTGAACCACCTTTTCAGCGTGATATTAGAATATATCCACGCAATGAAGAACAACCATTTATCAACATAAATATATTAAGCTGTAATTTAGATCCAATGACATATCCCATTTTCTTTCCAAATGGGGAACCTGCATGGGAACCAAAATTACAAAAGGCAAGGTATCCCAATACTAAACTTCGTCTTAGATCTAATATTTCCATGCTGGAATATAAAGTGGCACAAACTGCTATCCGTAATTGTTTTAATCCAATTTTACATGGAGGGAAACTCACTCAACAATGGATAATTGATTCATATCTACAAGTTGAAGCCAATAATCTAAATTTCATAAAATTTCAACAAAATAAATTAAGAGTAGAACAGTATTGTGGATTAATGGATTATGTGGCAGAATTAGCTTCCAACAGAGACATTCCAGCTGGAAGAGCAATTATTTTGCCATCCACTTTCCAAGGATCTCCTCGCAATATTCGAGAAAGGTATAATGATGCCATGGCTATTGTCACAAAATTTGGAAAAACAGATTTATTTATTACATTCACATGTAATCCACAGTGGCCAGAGATCAAGGTAAATTTGAATCTGGGACAAACTACTTCTGACCGACCAGATTTAGTGGCAAGAGTATTCAAAATCAAACTCAATTCATTAATACATGATATCACTAAAGCACACTTATTTGGACAATGTGTGGCTTTTGTTTACACCACTGAATTTCAAAAAAGAGGATTGCCACATGCTCACATACTTTTAATACTGCAGGAAAAAGATAAGTTGAATACTGCAGAGAGAGTGGATTCAGTAATTTCCGCAGAATTGCCAGACCAAGAAAAATATAACAAACTTTGGGAGATTGTTGCACATAGAATGATTCATGGTCCATGTGGAGAGATGAATCCTAATTCACCATGTATGGAAAATAAAAAATGTACTAAAGAATTTCCAAAACAATTTCAAATGCAAACTTATGCAAATTGTGATGGATATCCTTTGTATAAAAGAACACAAGGACAAACAGCTATTATCCGTGGCCAAAAGGTTGATAATAGATTTGTCATTCCATACAATCCACATTTGCTCATCAAGTACAATGCACACATCAATGTGGAAGCTTGCACTTCGATTAAATCAATTAAGTATGTGTATAAATATATATACAAAGGATATGACACAGCTACTGTTGTTGTACAAGGTGCTGCAAATGAAAACGAAAATCCAATTTTACATGATGAACTATCAAATTATTTAGATGCAAGGTATGTGAGTGCTCCTGAAGCAATGTGGCGCCTTTTGAAATTTGAGATGCATCATCGGTCACATGCTATCTATCGTTTAGCTGTACATTTGCCTCAAAGTCAGTTGGTTTGCTTTACTGCAGGAAATGAAAGAACTGCATTATATCAAAGTGAAGACAGAGATACCACACTTACTGCATGGTTTAAATTAAACTGCCAGGATACGCAGGCCAGACAATTTTTATACATAGAGATACCATATCACTATGTATTTGTAAATGGTCTATGGCGACAATGAAGAAGAGATGCACATAAAATTATACCACGCATTTATACCGTCAGTCCAAGGGACATTGAACGTTTCAGTTTAAGATTACTTCTGCTACATGTTCCCGGTGAATAGAGATTTTAGCATTTACATACAGTGAATGACATAGTTTATGATACATTCCTATTAGCTGCAAGACATCAAAATTTCATAGCTGATGATACAGAATGTCAAATGCCAAAGCAAATGAGACAACAATTTGCATTCATTTGCATATTTTGCAATGTACCTGATGCTTTCACTTTGTGGGAAACATTTAAATTAAACATGTCAGAAGACTTCTTGAAACGTTACAGAGAACCAATAGCTCTGTTAAAAACATTGATGAAAATACAAGAAATATTGTTGGCTCATGGATTAAATTGTGCAAGTTTTAATTTACCAGATCCAGGACTTATAGATGACATCAATATTCGATCACAGGGTCAGATATCTATGCCATTTGCAACAACTGGAATTGCTGCACTTTTGTTAGATGGTGGTAGAACTGTGCATAGTGGATTTAAGCTGCCAGTTCCCATTTTGGAAACATCAGTGTCAGATATTCGACTGAATTCATTACAAGCAAAAAAATTGAAACTAACTAAACTAATTATCATAGACGAGGCAACAATGATGTCATATCATGCATTGCAATGTATTGACAGATTCTTAAAAGAAGTGATGGATAATAAATTGCCATTTGGTGGAAAGGTGATGCTGTTAGGAGGAGATTTTAGGCAAACATTACCTCTTGCGCCACACGGAAATAGAACAGAGATCATTGAAACATGTATCAAGACCAGTAAACTGCGGCAAATATTTACACATCTCAAATTAGAATTAAATATGAGATTTGAAGGCCAAAATTAATTCAATGATTGGCTCATTAAAATCAGAGAAGGAAAACATCCAGAAATACAGCATTTACCAAATGATACCATTGAAATTCCATCAGAAATGGTTTTCAATGAATCACTCATATCAGCCATATTTCTAAACACTCTTAATAATGAGGATTACTCAGACATTGCAAACAAAGTGATATTAACTTTAAAAAATATCGATGCCTTGAATGTAAATAACGAAATTTTTAAATACATCAATGCACCACAAAAGAATTATTACAGTGCAGATTCGGTTCTGTCTGATGATAAAGACAGTGAATCGAATTTTAGTATCGAATTTATTAATTCGTTAACACCATCTGGAATGCCACCACATATTTTACAACTGAAAAAAGGTGCAATTGTCATGTTATTACGAAATATGAATTCAAAAAAAGGACTTTGTAATGGGACTAGATTAATTGTGCATGAGTTAAAAGATCATTTTATACATGCAGAAATTATAACTGGGACCCATAAAGGTGAACAAGTTTTTATACCAAGAATTGATTTAGCTCCAAGTGAGAGGAGTTTGCCTTTTGTCCTTCAAAGGAGACAATTTCCAGTTATCATGGCATTTTCCATGACCATCAATAAATCCCAAGGACAAACTTTTAAGTCTGTTAGGATTTTTTTAAAGGAACCAGTTTTTGCACATGGACAACTCTCTGTGGCTTTTTCAAGGTGCACTAATCCAAAAGAAATTAAAGTGCATCTTGAAGAAAACGAAAGTCAGGGTCATTTATTGGACGATGGATGTGTTTACACCAAAAACATTGTCTACTATAAGGTGTTGGAAAGATAGAGGACAATGGTTTCATTTTAATGCCAACATTTTATGGTACTCAATATGATTGCACAAAAACAATATTTCAAGTAAAACATCTATAGTATGGACAAAAAAAACCATAGAGAACAGTGGTTTGACTTCCAATACAAAATTAAAGTACTCTGGGACTCTTTAAATAGGGGACCACTATTTCACTTATGAAAATCTATGTGATATTTGCAGAAAGGACAAACAGAAATAAAAAAAAAAAGAAATGACAACAAAAACAACAGTAAAATATCCTTAAACAGATTGGAATGGGTTCAAAATTTCATATTAACATGATTGGCCCCACAAAAGAATTATCTGACTTTTTCATAATTTACAAGAGTTAAATGTTATTGTTTGATGTTACAATTTCAGATGTTAAATATGTGTATTTTAAAGGTTTGTTAAATATATATGTGGTATAGTCAAACATGTATTGTTATTATAAAGTTGCAGCATTTCATAATAATTGGAAATGTATTATTTAAAGACAGATTATTGATTTAGGGAGTAATCTGATCACCAGTTAATGGGGTCAGGAAGGAATTAATTTGTTTCCCTCTTTGATGCAATTGGCCAAGTTTCAATGGGGTTTTTTATTGTTTGCCTTCCTCTGGATTCAATGCTAATTTAGTTTAACAAGAGTTTAACAAAAATGTGAAAAATTATAAAAAGCATGTTATTGTTAAAACAATTTACTTACTCTAAGTTAATATAGTCCGCAGTTACTCAGTGACAAATATCTATTGAAAAGTGTTAGTATTGTTAAAAAAATGTTTAAAGATTGTTTAATATACAAGTTGCTTGTTACAAACTTTCATGTTAGACTTTACAATATGTATGCATTAAAAATTAAGACATTATTATATTGTTATTATATATATCACAATTAAAAGACTGAAGATTGAAAAAAAAAAGAAATATGTTGGTGAAATATAAGTTGAAAGTTAAAAAAATAAATGTGTATTTATTTTTAGATTAAAAAAAAGGGACAAATGTAGCAGACTCATATTGTGTTGCAAACAAATTTCACAACATTTACTTTTTATTGACCGTCATTTTTTGACGGGCAAGTCACTAGTTATATATAGTGGAGATATTCTGTTTGCCATTAGGATTATCAAGACAGCATTTTTCGAATGGAGTAGTCTTAGCAGAGGCATTAAGTTTGATTACATTGACATGTATCTGGGATAAATTGAGTCATTCCTTTAATGGCAAATGGTGTAAGTCCCTAAATGTTATGGGAGACCATTGTCGATTTCCCCTTAAGAGATCAGCAGCGATCGTAAACTTATTGTCTATCCACCATTTAACCTGTGAAAATCTATTGATTGATGCTGATCTCTGACAGCATCATAGTTGGGATTCCAAATGTTTTGATAGTTGGGATTCCAAATGTTTTGGTAAAGAAACATTTAACATTCGCTCTTACTTGTATTCATTTTAAAGCCAGAGATGTCGCCAAAAAGTCAAAGAGCATAAAATAGGTTAGAAGACTGGTCAGAGGCTCGATAACAGTAAGCATAACATTGTCCGTGAAAAGGCCCAGTTTATGTTTTGTCTCCATCACTCTAACTCCCTTTATATTCAGGGTTTCGATACACAGTGCAAAAAGAAAAGTCCCTCTTGTTATTGTAAAGGATCGAGATTTGAACCCCTGATATGACACATATGCTGTCGGGGCTGAATACAGTGCTAAAATACCCTTCACTAGCTTATCACTCAGACCAAACTTGTGTGAAGTCTCGGCCATATATGCCCAATCAATTCTGTCAAAGGCCTTTTGTGCATCAATGGAAAGGAGCATCAATGGTGTTATTTGAACCGATGCTACATCAAGCAAATTTAGAAGACATCTGGTGTTATCTGGCACCTCACGACCCTGGATAAACCCTACCTGGTCTGGGTGTATTAAGCTTGGCAGCACCTGAGAGAGCCTATTTGCTATAATTTTAGAGTAGACTTTGACATTGCAATTGATCGGTGAAATAGGCCTATAGCTCTTACATTGAGATGTGTAATTACCCTCCTTAGGTATTACTATCACCTTGGCTTCCAGGAATTCTGCTCTCACAGGCTTACCAGACAAGAAATCAATAAAGAGGAGTTGGAGATGAGGTGCCAACGTTACTATAAATTGCTTGTGGTAAAAATTTGTGAACCCATTCGGGCCAGGGGCTTTATGAGACTTAGTCTCTCTTATAGCGCTCTTAACTTCAGTTAATGATATTGGGATATCTAGCAAATCAGATTGCCCACTATCAAGTTTCAGAAGATTAATGGAGGACAGAAAATTATCAATTTGGTTCACATGCTCAATCATGCCCGAGCTAGCAGGCGCTGAATACAAATCAGCATAACATTTTCCAAATGGCTCTGTGGTGTCATTCGGCTTATAGATGGTCTTGTCAGTCTCCACCTTTAATTTGGGAATAAAATAATCTGCCCTTTGCTGGTTGAGCTTTTTGGCTAGCATTTTGTCTGGCTTATTTGAGTTCTTGAAATACTGAGATTTGAGTTCTTTGCAACTCAGTTACAACCTTCCTACTGAGAATCACCTGCAATTTCTGCTTAAGTTTATACATTTCTGCTTGGGTCCCAGGTGGTCTCCTAGAAGCTTGAAGGGCCAATGTGTTGTTAATTGTGTTGATTTGGGCCAATTCCATTTTTTTAGAGAGGGAGACAATTTGGATACATTTGCCCCATAACACTGCCTTGTGTGCAGCCAAAACTCCAGCGTTATCCACTTCACCCCAATTATTCAGATCAAAGTATTCTACCACAGCGTTATGTATTTTGTCTTTTGTAACTACATCATTAAGCAGGAATTTAGCTCACACGAGGGAGAGCGTTCCTTAGGTAGAAGATCATTCAAGGAGATATTGGCTATATCATGGTCAGACCATGCAATGGTTTGGATTTCTGCATCCAGCAAATTCAGGGCTAGGTGTTGCTGAATTAAAACATGATTAAGAAGGAAGTCTTAGTCATGTTTAGCTGAGTAGTGGGTATATTCCCTATCAGTAGGGTGAACCATTCTCCACGCATCAAGCATAGCATGATTGTTAAGCAGGAGTCTGAGGAATTCTGTGGCGGAGGGAATTACCATCAGGGAAGTAGAATCCAATCTATCTTTTGCTCGGTCTAACACTGAGTTCATGTCCCCACCCAGGATCCACGCTGATTGTTGCCAGTCAGTCATGAGATTTGACACTCTACGAAAGAATGCGGATTGCCCAGCATTCAGGGCATATATGTCTAACAATGAAAGTTTACGTTCTTTGACGCTACCCTGTACCAGGATGAATCTCCCCTCCAGATCTCTATGGGTGGACATGTGTTGGAAGTTCAGCTTCTTATGTATCAAAATTGACACCCCTCTTTTTTTTCTGGGGCAGTAGAATGATACCCTTGCGTGAAACATCGCCCCCAATACCTTGGGATAGCATTCTTCCTAATATGGGTTTCTTGTATCATGGCAATGTCTAACCCCATGTGACTGTACTCTCCCAGGGCAACCTCTCGCTTCACTGGTACAATGTGTCGTAGAAGTAGCATGCAGGTCCCGGAGTTGGTGGTTTGAGCCGAGTAAGTGAGAGTAGGAGAGTTTTCAGAGCAGTATATTGCGTTTTTTTTCTTTTAGATTCATCTATTTACGAATTTACACATAATTCTTGATTACACATATTTACAGATTACACATAATACCAATACATTTAAATTACACACATAGATCCACACCCCATCCCCAACGGTTAATAAATACACATAAAAAGCTCATTTTATTTTTTTCCTTCAGATATATACATAAACAAGTATTTTTATGTATCCTTATATTCTTTTTGGGATTTAAATGGAGGGAGGAGAGAGGAGGGGAGAGGAGTCTTAGGCGGGGAGGAGAATATGAGGAGGGGCGAGGAGGAGAAATAGGAGAGAGAGCTGGCCCTGGGGAGTGGAGGAGGAGAGGAGGAATGGGAGGAGTGGCGAAGGAGAGGAGGAGGTGGAGGAAACGTTGGAGGAGGAGTTGAGGATGCGGTGGAGGAGGTGGATAGCAGAGGAGAGTGCCGGAGGTGGAGAGCGGGGGAGAGTGGTGGAGGAGTGGAAAGCGGAGGAGAGGAGAGTGGGGGAGGAGTGGAGGAGGTGGAGAATGGAGAAGAGGAGAGTGGTGACAGAGTTGAGGAGGTGGAGAGCGGAGGAGAGGAGAGTGGTGGAGGAGTGGAGGATAGTGGGGTGGAGGAGATGGGTGATGGCAGAGTGCCCCGAGGAATAGGCACATCTAGTCCAGGGACAGAGGGGGAGAAGCCTCATCCCAGGGGGGTTGGTAGTTTAGGGGAGGAACAGGCCTCAGGGACAGTTGTGGGAGCTAAGGATCCCTGTCCACACTCGGGAGGGTGAGAGGCTAAGGGCAAGCACAGGGCCCTGAACTTCACACACCAGGAGAATGTGGTCCTCCTTGGTGCCATCCGGGAACGCCCCATTATCCTTGCAGGGGGAGGGAAATTAGTCCCGGCGCTAGGGCCCAGGCATGGAAGGAGACAGCAGCAACAGTAACAGCAGTCAGAACAGCGGAAAGGTATGTGAGGCCAACACATGTACATCACATAAACTACACATGTACATGATGACCAAAAAAGGACACTGACATGTCAGCTCTATGCAATTATGCGGAGGTCATGTGTAGCCTGGCCAGGCGCAATAGGGAGGAGAGGAGGCACCATCTGATGAATGAATATTACCTTGCCGGGCTGTTCAGGATGGTGGAGGACCAGAGCGCAATCCAGCAAGTCACCGCAGATGCCATGTGATGCTCCCCAGCCCTGCCTCCTCCACCCTGAAGGCATCACTCGCACACCTGCAGCACGGCCTCACCTCTCATCCCCCCATGCCTCCACCACCGTTACTGCTGTTTCCACTGTCTTCTGGGGGATGCCTTCCCCTGCCCACCAAGGAGACAGCGGGAGCCTATGAGGGATTGGGGCCTGATGCTAGGCGGAGGAGGATGTAGGAGCTGCCCATATATTTTGTGCCTTCTCAACAGCACTCCTCAGTGACAATCTATTGGTTCAAATGTTAACTTAATGTAGCCTGGCTACAGAGTCTTGGATTTTGGCCTATGTGATGGTGATATTGTGTATGCAGTTTGCTACCTCCCATCACATGGTCCATGATCCTCTTCTATGTGGACAAGTAGGGTTCTGTGTAACATTTCACCAATTGATGGTCACTGAAAAATGCTGTTGAGAAGAGATGCTGCAGTCCCTATATTGTTTAAGGCCTTATTTTTCAGGTGTTACATTTGTGTTTTGTTTTATGAACAATTCAGGTCCATGAAGGCATCTTCTACATCTGCATGAATTGTGAAGGAAATGTAAGAAGTGTACGGTTTTCACAGTGCCTCTCAGGTAGACATTCCTTCAATGACAGCCTCCCCCCCCTTAACATGTAGCTCCCACAATATTAAAGCTATCATATATCCAGATATTTAAGACATAATTGTTGTAAGCATAAATGTAGACTAATGTCGCTATGGTGGTGGACTTGCAAAACCTCACAATGGCATGTTAATGACAGCTAGCACTAATATATGCACTAGTGACGAGTGGATTTTGTGATCCTAACCTCAATATCAGTCTGAGAACAGATCCTTATGTCTGATGTTAGTAACATTGAATCTGGCTGCTGAACTTTGTGTCCTCTCCATATTAATGGATATTTTCCCCTATTGCGGATATCATGAGTATCCTTTAACATGTGCTGAACCATATCATATTGCAAAGGTGATAGTACACCTTGATCACTGATGCTTGTCACAGCTAAGAATTTATTGTGAGATGACACATCAATTTCAATGATCATGGCCAGTGAGTAATCCTGAGAACTACCTAATAGTTAGTAATGCTAGCAGATGGGAATCGGATGAGTTGGTATATTGTTACAGTATTTAGTACTGTACTCTACATGCATGTTTTGTTTTTGTTATGCTCCACTGCCTTTTTTTTGTTTGTTTTGGAAACATACTGTATGTGTGAAACTGGATTGGATTACACAGTCCAGAGGTTTAAGCATCTATTTAATTGAGCAGATATAGACAAGTTGTAAGTGTTATGCACATTAAAGCGATATCTAAGTGAGCTGGATTAATACATTTCTGCAAAAAGCAGCTTATGTGTATGCAGCACATCTTATAAAACATTTTATTTTTATTAATATCTAAAAATCACTCGAATAATTATGTTGACACCTACATGGGGTGTCTAATCAGGCATCTGATCCCCCCAATCAGCATGCAGCATCCGGGGAGCAATATTAACCCACTATTTACCTTCTCTTGCTTGCTCAGCCAATCACCTTGCAGCTTCCTGTCTCATGTCAGTGATACACTACATTTCCCAGGCTGCTTTTCTACATATCCCATGCTGCGTTACTGCACAGACAGGAAACAAGAGATAATTAAAGAGATTCAGCAAACCTAATTGGTCAAAACAAATCATTTTAAATTGGAGTCTAATTTAGCCTGGGTTTGGAGGGTGTTAACCTTGATTTCCACCTGTCAGAAATTACTAAAATCAGAAATTACTATTATTGCTAAACACTTGCTCTGCATGCACAGGAAGGAAATGATGAAAAAGAAATGTATAAAAACATGTGACTTCCCACAGCAGGATAGAACTCATGTCTGCATCATTCCAAAATTCAATTTATTCCATGCTGCCTGTGATTGGTCAAAATGAATATGACTGTTATGCTAATTTTGGAAGAGCTTGGCTGGGGGTGTCAACTTTGAAAGCCAACTGTTTGCAAATGCAAGAAATTCAGCTGACTTCAAGGTGAGTGTTTAGATGTATATTTTGGTATTTTTTCCTGCAAACATTTTTTTTCACACACTACTGATTCTCCTCCATCAGATGCATGCATAATCCAGCAAACTTAGATATCCCTTTAATGGTTTCTTCAATTAAATGGAGTGATTTCTGATGATCCTTTTTTTCATCAGATACCAGTAGCAGTAGTGTAGTGACCACATGTGACCCTGGTAGGTGCTCTGCATCAAGCTTATTCTAGACTATGACATTACGCCCTGTAGATATCCCTCTTCCTCTCTCAGGATCCACCCACACCACACCCATGATATTAATGCATAGTCTTGTCCATATCTGATTGTGATCTCTGTGTATGAAATAAAGCTTTATTATAGCATTCTCACTGTGTCTGTGTGTTTTCAATGGTTGGGGTTTTGTGACATCCACATACATTTGTGTCACATTCCTATATCTGTAAACTTATGAGCCCCAGTTACTATGCAATAGATTAATACGAAGAAGAATATTACAACATATGAAAAAAATAAAATAAGCTATTTTTAATTGGGAATTGTTGTTCAATGAATCCCATTTGTTTCCCCATATTTTAAAGTCAATTGGTGTGTTTTTATTGTGTTTTACAGTGTTACAAACTAGTCTGTAAACCCTTTGCGGACCCTATTTTGAACCTGTAAGATTTGGGCCGATATATGCCGTTTGCGGGCTTGACTGCGCTTGCTGCCTTGAGGGAATGAGAGAGTTTAGCAACTAAATAAAGATTTGCGATTTTAGCGATGGGACGTGAGAGATCAAAGACTTCGATGGGCTGTAAGCTCCGGTTTTAACAACCGCAAGGATTTAAAGCCCGTAAGACGTAGGCCGTTTGCAGCTCGCAAAAAAACGCCAATTGAATAGCAAATTAACTTACGGCCTCCCTTATGGGCTAACTTACAATTGCTCAATTGAACGAGGCTCCATATGTTCTAGAACCAATACTCTTCACACTTTTGATGGAGTCCTCTTGATCCTGCGGTCTACCATTCCATTCTAGCCATTCAATTATAGATATTGCAGTAGAGCTCCTTTCACTGAAAGTACTGGAAACCAAGATGGTATATTTATTCCATTGTAATCTGCCAAAGTAGCAGAATTCTTAAAATAATTTTGTTCAAACCCATGGCATTTCTGAAGAACATGAGACAATTTTTGTATAGCAGTAATTGTATACAACAGAAAACTATTCTAACAATCATGTGAAACAAATGACATAAATAACTATCCTAATACGCTGTATTAACCATATGTGTTCCTAAATTTATTTCTGAGAATATATATTTAGAAAACCTAGGGCCATACTAAATTCCAAGCCTGCAGCAGCACTGGTAGACCCGCAAAGGAGAGAGTGCTTTGTAAGTTTTTTAATATTTTGACCTCAAATATATATTAACCCCTTAATTTACAACACACATAATTACTGTCATCAGATAATTCGCACACATAGATTAATACGTAGACATAGCGGGCGGCCACAGCACATCTACACCCCCCCCCACCCCCACCCATACAATTACTGTACTACACATTATACTCACATTCTTGTTTTACCACATACACATATATATAATAATGATTTATCCTTATATTTATTTCATAAATTACAGAAGGGTAGAGGAGTGGAGGAGGAAAGTGAGGGGAGATAGGGGTACCCCGGAGGGGGAGAGTGAGAGGATGAGAGGTAGAGGTATGGAGAGAGGGAGAGCCAGGTTAGGGATGGGAGGTACAGGTGGAGGAAAGGAGAAGGGGAGGGATGTGCCCCCAGATGTAGGAACAGAAGGCGGAGGGGGAGAGGGTCAGAGGCCTGATCCCAGGGATGGAGGTAGTGGGGATGAGGGACCGGCCCCATGGAGAGAAAAAGGTCAGGAACCCCAGGCACAGTTGGAAGGGCAAGAGACTGTGGCAAAGTACAGGGCCCCCAATTATAGCCTAGAGGAGATGGATGTCCTCCTCAGGGAAATCTGTGCCCGCTATAGAATCATACATGGTGTGAGAGATGTGAGGCCTAGCCAGAAGGCACAGGCCTGGAGTGAAATAGCTTCAGCTGTTCCGGCATTAGGGGTTGCAAACAGGGATGTGAAGTCTGTCAAACACAGATATGACAACAGCCGGCTGAAGGTGAAGAGGAAGATGTCAGAGGAGGCAAGAGCTGCAAGTGGAATCGGTGGTGGGCCACGAGCCAACATCACATACTGTGCATGGGAGTGGACCCTGAAGGAGTGGATTGAGCCAGCGGCAGTAATGGGCCTACCAGGACAGGTGGACACAGGTGTGCCAAGAACCATGCAATGTGAGTAAAATATCACACCACACACATTGGTGTATGAATGGGGGGGGGGGGGGGCAATTACCCCGGAGATATAATGATGTTTGTATGTATGTATGTATTATTAGGCTTTTTCTCTGGCTGGTGTATACAATAAGCTGTATCCCCCTAGAATTATTCTGGCTCCTACACCCATGCCCACACACATAGATAATTGACATACAATAGCACTGTAAGCCCTATGGTTATGACTGAAGATATATGGGGCATCAATAACCATGTGAATCCTAGTAGCAAACATACAGTATAATTTTCATAATTTGTATCAATGAAATGTCTGGCCAATACCTGCAGTTAAAACTGATTCTGAGTAGAATTTGCTATTAGATAAGAATAATTTGACATTCAAAAGAGAGTACATGTCTGGGTGTGCACAGTGCGGCATATGTGGATACAGACTCTGTAGGACTGCATGTGCGTGTCATATACTGTCCTAACCTGGACCATGTCTCAGCTGCATATTAACAACCATTGCTGGGAACATGTCACAGATTGGTCAGTCTCACATACTGCACAGCAGATCCAGCAGAGCACATGTCGGATGCATATGCAGATGGCACACTGCACCTGCAGTACAAATATTCATATGACCAATGATCCACAATGTATGCAGGCTGTGGTTCATCTGTGTAACACAAGCACCACAGTCAATCACAGGTGACCGTGATGTCAAGGATATGGAAACACATAGCTGTCAATTGTGTAGTCAAACCAACACAAATATATTTTTTTCTTCCATTTCAGTAGCCAGGAGGACAAGGCCGACCACAGAGGAACAGGTGGAGGCTCCACTGGAGGTGGAACAAAATCCACCAGCACTCCTGCCGTCACTTCTGACCCCAATGCTGTCAACATAAGCCCCAATGCTGTCAACACCACCACCCCTGACTTTGAGGGAAATTATGGCCTGTTTCACCAGAGAGGACATGACACGGAAGAAACAACAGACTGAGAGGCTCAGATTGCTCAGAAGGCAGGTTTGGCTCGAACACACCCTCCTGGCAAGCAACAGACTGCTCATTCTGAGAGAAGGAGGCACAGCCGAAGGATGAAGAGATATGAGGAACAAGCCATTCGGTACAGACAGCAAGTCATCCAATTAGCCGAACGTCAGCTCATACCTCTCTAGCTTTCGGTTTCACAACTGCAACCCGAGACAGCGGCCTCCTCATCTCAGAATTTACCACCAGCTCAACCTGATGCCCAGCCACCCAACGTAGTGGCACACTACACTCAAACACCACCTAGGTGTGGAAGGAGACGGTGCGCGAGCACGGAAGGTGGGGGCCCAGTGCTGCGTAAGAGGAGATCTTAGGATCATCAACGAAGTTCTGCTTTTGATCACTCCTCACTGAATACTGATTGGTATAGATGTTGACATACTATTGACTGGCTATAGAGTGCATACATGTCTGGTTATGTTTAACATTTCAACAAGTAATGTGGATTGACCTTGAGATAAGGTGTTGTAGTTAATCAGAATATTGTTCTGATTAATATCTTGTTCTTGTCTGTAGGTGTTAATAGCTAAATCTCATGACCATGAAGGCATGTTCTTCATCTTCGAGCAGTACAATACCAACATGTGAGTAAACACTCAACCCAGTTCCCAACAGTGTCATTCACCACTGCAGATGGATCTGAAATGCAATATATGGCTACATATCTCTTCACTAATGAACATGACTGGTGTGAGTTTCAATTACAATAAATAGTGTCCCGGCTGTAGAGTTGCACAGTCCCATTAGGATCTGTTAATTCAATCCAGTAGTTATACATGCGTTTTTGTTGCATTTCATCCCGTTAATAGTATGAAAGCGGATTAATGTATTTCATGTCATCTACAAACAAAATGGATAATGTCCTTGGTTTGACATCAGGATCAATGTGCATGTGTTTAGGGGTAGTGTGAACAGTGTAATCTGTCTGGCCTTGGTACCACCCATATACCAGTGAGATGTGATATCAGCATGGCACATCTATTCCATGTACAGTGGATATAAAAAGTCTACACAACCCTGTTAAAATGTCAGGTTTCTGTGCTGTAAAAAAATGAGACAAAGATCAATCATTTCAGAACTTTTTCCACCTTTTAATGTGACCTATGAACTGTACAACTCAATTGAAAAACAAACTGAAATCTTTTAGGTGGAGGGAAGAAAATAAAAGAAAAATAATGTGGTTGCATAAGTCTGAACACCCTCTTATAACTGGGGATGTAGCTGTGTTCAGAATTAAGCAATCACATTCCAAATCATGTTAAATAGGAGTCAGCATACACCTGCCACCATTTAAAGTGCCTCTGATTAACCCCAAATAAAGTTCAGCTGCTCTAGTTGGTCTTTCCTGACATTTTCTTAGTTAAATCCCACAGCAAAAGCCATGGTCCACAGAAAGCTTCCAAAGCATCAGAGGGATCTCATTGTTAAAAGGTATCAGTCAGGAGAAGGGTACAAAAGAATTTCCAAGGCATTAGATATACCATAGAACACAGTGAAGACAGTCATCATCAAGTGGAGAAAATATGGCACAACAGTGACATTACCAAGAACTGGATCTCCCTCCAAAATTGATGAAAAGACGAGAAGAAAACTGGTCTGGGAGGCTACCAAGAGGCCTACGGCAACATTAAAGGAGCTGCAGGAATATCTGTCAAGTACTGGCTGTGTGGTACATTTGACAACAATCTCCCGTATTCTTCATATGTCTGGGCTATGGGGTAGAGTGGCAAGACAAAAGCCTTTTCTTACGAAGAAAAACATCCAAGCCAGGCTACATTTTGCAAAAACACATCTGAAGTCTCCCAAAAGCATGTGTGAAAAGGTGTTATGGTCTGATGAAACTAAGGTTGAACTTTTTGGCCATAATTCCAAAAGATATGTTTGGCACATAAACAACACTGCACCTCACCAAAAGAACACCATACCCACAGTGAAGCATGGTTGTGGCAGCATCATGTATTGGGGCTGTTTTTCTTCAGCTGGAACTGGGCACTTAGTTAAGATAGAGGGAATTATGAACAGTTCCAAATACCAGTCAATATTGGCACAAAACCTTCAGGCTTCTGCTAGAAAGCAGAACATGAAGAGGAACTTCATCTTTCAGCATGACAACACCCCAAAGCATACATCCAAATCAACAAAGGAATGGCTTCACCAGAAGAAGATTAAAGTTTTCGAATGGCCCAGCCGGAGCCCAGACCTGAATCCGATTGAAAATCTGTGGGGTGATCTGAAGAGGGCTGTGCACAGGAGATGCCCTCGCAATCTGACAGATTTGGAGTGTTTTTGCAAAGAAGAGTGGGCAAATCTTGCCAAGTCAAAATGAGCCATGCTGATAGACTCATACCCAAAAAGACTGAGTGCTGTAATAAAATCAAAAGGTGCTCCAACAAAGTATTAGTTTAAGGGTGTGCAAACTTATGCAACCATATTATTGTATTTTTATATTTTTTCTTCCCTCTACCTAAAATATTTCAGTTTGTTTTTCAATTGAGTTGTACAGTTTATAGGTCACATTAAAGGTGGAAAAAGTTCTGAAATTATTTATCTTTGTTCCATTTTTTTTACAGCACAGAAACCTGACATTTTAACAGGGGTGTGTAGACTTTTTATATCCACTGTAGATAGTGATATTACTCTTTGCTGAAAGATTGTGTTCACAGTAAAGCATGCCTTGTCATGTCACACATCCTCAACATATTCCGGGAACACTGATTGAACAGGACAGAATCAATATGGTTATCACTGCTTGTAGGTGACATTCATGGTAATTGGTTTATTGTAGTGTCCAAAGCAAAAACAATGTACTATAATAACAGCTTTAAGTTTTCCAGATTCCTATCATCTATTTCGGAACCATCATTAATGTGTGAGAACACACTGTGTATGGAATTGATTAGTATCACATGATCCATGATTTCTAGCATCTGTTTAATATAGCAGAGGGAGACCATATGGTTGCTGTATGCGCATTAATGGTTGTTTCTGTGAAATGGAGTGTTATATGATGTTCCTATGTCACATCCGATTATGGTTACTGTGGTGTCCTGACCAAATGTCACCCTAGTAGATGATATGCTGTATCCTCATGATGCTGTCTAACAGTTAACCCTTTAGGTGTCCCTTGTTGGCCCACAGCTCTTGCCCTTCCGGTATCTGCCCACACCACAACTATGATATTAATGCACAGTCTTGTCCATTTCTTTGATTTTGCTCGGTGTATGAAATAAGGCTTTGTTATACCGTTCTCACCGTGTCAGTGTGTTTTCAATGGTTGTGGTTATGGGACATCCCCATACATCCCATTTGTGTCACATTCTTATATCTGTAAACTAATGATCCCTAGTTACTATGTAATAGATTAATACATATAATACTACTACTAATAATAATAATAATAAGATAAGATATCATATAATAATACATATAATATATGATAATAAATGGTTAATACACATGACAGGTCCAATTTGTGATAGTGTGGAGTATCAACATTCCCCTGAAGGCCTGATAGGAATATGACATGTGATATTGTGAATACATTGATAGCAAAACACTTAATGGGAGGTCATCAAATGATAATAGGAATACATCTTGACACATGGCCACCAGCAATGGATGGCCATAGCGGAATTTATCCCTGATGGAGGGGAGTTGGCTGTTGCTCCACGTGTCTCTGCACAGCCTCCATGTGTGTTTGAGGCCCTTCCTGATGGCTTAGAGTAAATTGGTGTGGTGTATGATGCCCGATTCCCCTTCTGGCTTGTTGCCTTGTGGTGGTGAAGGGGCTTGTGTCCTTCAATGAAGCTGTGAGCTATACCATGTAGGGTCACTGTAGGTGGGTAGGTCATAGCAGAGAGGTCAGACAAATCACAGTCCACTGGAGAAGGAACTGGCAAACCAATCCAGTATATTTGGCATACAAACCGTGTGGAACAGCACAGGCAGAGACCGAGCTAAATGGGCTGTAGTCCATAGGGTCACAAAGTCGCACACGACTGAAGGACTGAACAACAAATAATAAAATGTTCCCCTGGTACTTGATATATGTGAAGTGGCAGTGTAATTTGGCCACTATTTATTTTCCCAATGTAGATGTGATGAGAGAGATGTATTTACAATAATATATATATTCTAGGATGTGACAAGCATTAACCATATTTTAAAGTCCACTGGTGTATTTATGTTGTATTTTACAGTGTTGAGAACTTGTCTGTAAACCCTTTGCGGGTCCTATTTTGGAGGCAAGTAATATTTTTAGATCTATTTGCCATTTACCGGTTTAAACGCCAGTGTGTCTTTGGGGATTCGTAGCAATTTAATTGCGATCGTAACATTTACGGGCTTGATAGATCAAAGGCTTAGCGGAGACGGAGGCCAGATTTTGACGGCCTGTAGGGTTTTTCCATCTGTAACCAGCAGATCATTTGAGGGTAGCTGAAGGACGCCAATTTAATAACCGTAACTACGGGCTACGAGATTTGCAGTTGGAGGAATTTAATAGGGCTGCTATTGAATTGGTTACACATGGCTGCTTCTCCATTTTATACAGATTTTGCAATATGTTTCGTCCATATTGTTTTTTTTTTTAGTGGCAACACTTCAAGTGTGCCAAGTTTTATATCCAGTGATGCAGGAATGAGAGTTTCTTCTATTTAGCTCTGTTAGTTTATCATCAAAAGTGTTATCAGTTTATCATCAAAATGTGCTGCCAGCAGTCAGCTCTGGAATATTGATTGCAAGTCCCTATCTAATCTAATACTTAAACAGTATACCTGCTCACCTGCAGATGACAAATTAAACAATAATAGCATACTATTCATACTCAGTGCTTCTTATGTTAGATTTAATTTTGTTATGCTGCAAGTAAAAGAGAAGACAGAGAGCAGTATTCATCTGACGAATAAGTGGGTCAGGAGGTTAATCTACCATGGCATTTAAAGATACATAAAGGGTCTATAGTTATACAATGCTATGTATAGTTAAAAATTAACCATAAACCAATATTAAAAGAAAAAAATAATTGTAAGTTTTAAAATTTACATTTTATGTTAGCATTGTAAGTTCTAGTATATGTACTTCTCCATACCCTATGTGACCAGGAGGGTGAAAGAGGATCTGCCCAGAAGAAGGCTATCCTTTTTTTCCCGACCAGTTTTTGTTTGCCTACAAAAGTAACTACTGGGAATGAGGCAAATAAAATAATCCATGTTATTTGGACAACAGATACAATCTCCTGTCAGGACCGTTCAAAAAGAGGTTTTATACATTGTATGGTTGGATCTAGATATCAGTGTATTGTCAACTATTCCAAATAATAAAGTTGGATTCATAGATGATCTAATATATTTGTGATTTTTTTAATCAGAGGGCCTTATTCAATTGCAATTTGGCCAATTGAATAGGGCTCTATATAAGCACAGAGCATATTTTTTTACAGATGTTTTTAGTTAGTGAACTTCTATCCAAAAGCAAGGTCTTCACTAACTAAAAACTTCTGTAAAAAAATGTGCTCTGTGCTTATATAGAGCCCTATTCAATTGGCCAAATCGCAAATGAATGAGGCCCAGAGCCTCTAACATCATAAGAATGGCTTATCTTTGGAAGCCTGCAGTGCAATATTTTATCGTTTTAAAAGGGACATAGAAGGTTTCAGGCTTTCACTAGAAATTAAATATACCAATGTATTTACTTGTATGTACTTGATTTTATTAATAAATACTTTTCTGCCTAAAATTATATATTTTTTAGTAAAACCTTGTCATCACCCCACTCCCTCTATCTGACCACCAACTTCTTACCTGCAACCTTACCATTCCTCCTACACACTGCCCTTCTCCACTCCAAACCTCCAAAACTCACAAAAACCTGCGACACCTTTCTACTGTGCTACAATCCCTTCTCTTTGCTTCACTTACCTGCCGTAACACTGCCACTTCACAATACTCCATGACTCTATCCTCCATCCTTGACACCCTTCCTCCCACAACCATAGGCAAACACCCTAAATCTCAACCCGAACCATGGCCTACTATACAAACATGCTACATCCAGTGGTGTTCCAGCACTGCCAAACGACAATGGAGGATCTTGCACCTCTGCCGACTTCCTCCATTACAAGGTAATTTTGCACTCCTACTTCTCTGCCCTTAATCTTGCCAAACAACACTAATTCTCATTGTTAATATAAAATCTATCCCCCAAACCCAAACGTTTAATTGCCACATTCAACACTCTTCTCTGCCCTTCTCCACCTCCTTCCTCCTCATGTCTCACAGCTAAAGACTTTTCCTCCCACTTTAACAATAAAATTGAAAACATCCAAAATCGAACTCTCCTCTCACTGTGGTCCTAACATACCATCCTCTAAACAAACCGACAACACCCAGCCTTCCCAATTCCCACATGAACCATAGACTCATTTGACCCTGTAAATAAGGATGAGGTATCCAGTCTTTCATACTCTCTCCTTACAACTTCTCTGCACTTATCCCTTAATAGTGGCAAGTTTCATTCTTCTTTAAAATATGACATAATTACACCCATTCTTAAGTAACCCTCATCTGACTCAGCATCTCATCTAACTATTGCCCTATATTTCTCCTTCCCCTGAAACTGTTTGTGTGACTTTGTTTTCAATCACCTTACCAAGTTTATTTCCTCCAACTCCATTTTTGACCCCTTCCAGCCTGTCTTTCATCTCTAACAGAAACTCACTACAGTCACTATTGACTTGCTCACCTCTAAGTCTGGATCTTCTGGATCTCTCCGCTTCAGCACAGTTGACCACCCTCTTCTTATCCAAATTCTCCAGTCTCTTGGCATCTGTGGCACAGCTCTCTCATGGTTTATAACCTACCTTGAAGATCGAACATTTAGTGTCTCCTTCTCTTCTTTGCCTTGCGCTCTGACTGTAGGGGTACCCCAGGGTTCAGTTGTCCTCTGACTGTTGGGGTACCCCCATAAGCCTCTAGTTAACCCCATCAGTCCAATATCGGTCTATATAGAGTCCTATAGGACACTAATTAAACCCTATAATATTGCACTATAAATGCCATGAGGGTGCTCCAGGACCCTCATGACACAAAGTCTAAGCACTACACTACACTATTAACCCTAACTATACCCCATTAACCCTAACTATACCCCATTAACCCATAATAAACTCTGTTAAACCTATCTAGACCCAATAACCCTATCTAGGCCTATTTAACCCTCACTTTACCTATTTAACCTTATCTGGACCCAGTAACCCTATCTAGGCCTATTTATCCCTGTCTAGACCTATGTAACCCCATCTAGACCTATTTAACCATGTCTAGTCCTATGTAAGCCTATCAAGTCCTGTTTAGCCCTAACTGGGTCTATTTGACCCCAAATGTACCCAGTAAACCCCCTCCTACCCTACTGTATTAACCCTTAAACTACCTACCCAACTCCTACCCTACATTATTAAACCCCCCCTCTACCCCATTAACCCCCCTCTACCCTGTCAACCCCCCTCTACCCTTAAAAAAACTCTACACTACCTACCTACCACCCTAATAAAATCCCTATTACCCCACTAATTACAGGGGAGGAAAAACACCTAATTACAGAAAAGAAAAAAGGACATTACTGAAAATAAAAAAAGAACATTAACATCAAAAAAAAATCTACTTTACCAAAATTAAAAAAAGCTAAGTTACCAAAAAATAGCATACATTACAGAAAATAAAACATACAATACATATAATACTTTAAATTAAACTGCTAAATACATTCAATTAAACCCATAACTACATTCAATTATTAAACCCCTAACTACATTCACTTAAACCCCTAAATACAATGAATTAAACCCCTAACTACATTCAATGAAACCCCTAAATACAATCAATTTAACCCCTATATACATACACTAAAAATCAATAAATCTGACCTAAAATCACCCCCCTCACTAGAATAGAGTAAAAAAAGGCCACTTACCTTGCCCAAATGCCATGACAGGTTTCTGGCCTTCGTCCCTAGCATAAATGCCCATCCTTCATTGTCGCAGGTCCGGCGTCCGGCACCCCTAGGAAAAAGATAAACATAAAATTAATAAAAAAATAAACACAACATATAAAAATAAACATTATCAATAATCCACTTACCTTTCTGCAATGCCCCATCCTTCCTGCAGTATTTGCCTGCAGGGCCCATCAGAAAAAATCTGGAGCACCCCACCGCAAATGAGGCTTGTAGCACTTGTAAAAAAATGGAAATGGAGCTTTTTGATTGGCCAAAAAAGCTGTCAATCAGATTTTAGCCAATCAGAAGACGCCAAGGCGTGAGCCAATCAAAATGGGATACACCCCTATACCCCATTCTGATTGGCTGAAGGCAATAGTGCCTTCTGATTGGTTTACAAAATGACAGGTCCATCAGCCAATCAGAATGGATACACCCCACGGGGTGCATGCCATTGTGATTGGCTGAAGGCATCTGCTCCTTTTGATTGAATCAGATTGCAGCCAATCAGAAGGAGCAGATGCCTTTATGCAATCACAATGTAGTTAGGGGTTTAATTGAATGTAGTTAGTGGTTTAATAAAATTTATTGTATGTTTTTTGTATGTATTGTATGTATTATTTTATGTATTGTATGTTTTATTTTCTGTAATGTGTGTTTTTTTTATTTTTGGTAAAGTATTTTTTTGTAAAGTTTTTTTTTTTTTAATGTAGTGTCCTTTTTTATGTTCAGTAATGTCCTTTTTTATTTAATTCTAGGATTTTTTATTTTCTGTACTTAGGTGTTTTTTCCCCCTGTTATTAGTGGCGTAATAGTGATTTTATAAGGGTGGCAGGTAGGGAGTGTAGGGTTTTAACAGAGTAGAGGGGGTATTAGTGTAGGGTAGGAGTTTGGTAGGTAGTGTAATGGCTAATAGGGTAGGGTAGGAGGGGGTTTACTGGGTACATTTGGGGTTAAATAGGCCCAGTTAGGGTTAAATAGGACTAAATAGGCTTACATATGACTAGACAGGGTTAAATAGGTCTAGATGGGTTAATGGGTCCAGGTGGGGTTAACATGGTTTAGTATGGGTTAATGGGTATAGTTAGGATTATGAGTGTAGTGTAGTGCTTAGACTTTGTGTCATGAGGGACCCGGAGGACCCTCATTGCACTTATAGTGTTATTGTAGGGGTTAATTAGTGTCCTATATGTCACTTTATAGACCCCTATTGGACTGATGGGGGTAAATAGAGGCTTATCAGGGTCTGTTTAGACCCCCATGAGTGATGATGTTAATTAGCGGCTCATGGGGCTCTGTATAGAGCCCCATGAGTGATGGGGTTAATTAGTTAGAGGGGGGTTTAATAGTCTAGATGGGGGGCTTAATAGGGTGGGGGGGTTAATAATGTAGTGTAGTGCTTAGACTTTGTGTCATGAGGGTCCTGGAGGACCCTCATGGCACTTATAGTGTTATTATAGGGGTTAATAGTGTCTTATAGGGGTCTATATTGACCCTTATGGGTCAGAGGCTCATGGGGGTCTGTATAGACCCCCATGAGTGATGGGGTTAATTGAATTGCATTTAAATTTTAAGTGCAGCGGGGGTAACGAGCGGGACCCCCGCTGCACGAGTTAATGTAGGGACACTGCTTGGGTCCCAATGGGGACCCTCAGCATTGGGGGTGTTAATGTTAGGTGCTGCAGAGGTACTTACAGTACACTTGCACCCGGTCTTAACTATATGAGTGCCGCAGGCACTTTAAGGACCTGCAGCAGGGAATTTGATTATTTTAAATGCAGCAGAGGTCATGATCGGGACCCCTGATGCAAGGTTTATTGTAGGGACAGTGTGGGGGGCCGATAGGGACCCCCAGCATTGGGGGGGTCATTTTAGGTGCTGGGGGGTGCTTGGATTACCCCTGCAGCAAGGATGAATATGGGGAGGCTGCAGGGGCTTTGATCGGGACCCGTGCAGCATTGGGATGTATTTGAGGATCTGGGGGGGGAGCTTTAGAGGCCGGAGTCGGGGCTGCTCCGAGGACACATATGGGTTTTAGTAGCCTGTACGGGTACTTTTTTGTGCCAGTAGGGATTCTGCTCCATTTGCAAGGTACGTGCTTGCACGCCATGGATTTATGTGCTTGTGTTGATACGTTGCTCTCCTCAGAGCCGTTTTTGCGTGTTCGCACGCAATGACGGCTGCAAGCAACGTAATGACGAATCGTTCCTCGCAAATAGCACTGAAATGACTTTTGCAAGGAACGTGAAAATCCAATTTAATATGGCGATATATCACGTGGCACATTCAGTAAGTAATAGGTTCAGTAATCTATTTATGCAAGATAGGAGTTTGTCCTGGATAAAGGGTCCTGTATTTGGATAGAAACTCTAAAATGCAGCCATATTGGTTGTTTGGCTCCGTCCCTGACTTTTAGTCTTTTTGAAAAGCATCATAACTGGTGACAGAATAGGACTCAAAAGGCTCAGTACACTTCTCCTCCTATGTCTGTTATCATATGAAAATTACCTTTACTATCAAGGCCCAAACATTAATTGTGAATTGAAAACCTGGAAGGAGTTTAAATAAGTAGCCCCTTAAATATTGCTTTATAATCAATGATTGGTTGCCACCCAAGTTTTAGATACAATATGTTTTGCAAAACTTAAATTTGTCCAGTAAGATTTTCTGGTCTTCATTTTTGGAACGTCATTTTCTCAACCTTTTCTCATGTTCCTCTCACACTTAGGCCTTCCTAAACAAAATAAGGCAATTAAAAAACAAACAAACCCAGACTTTTAATAGTTTCAAGAGTTCCTGAGTCAATAGAATATTGTGGAAACATTTGAGCTTTCTCAAGGCTTTCCTTCAAGCTGATAGAAGCCAGAAAACAAATTAAGTTCTCTGTTCTCTTCATCTCCTCATTTTTATATGAGGTACTGCAAACATCTTGTGTATGTATATCAGTTTGTGTATATGAAGAGTGAGGTAGCTGCGAATGTCCAGTAATCGAGATTAATATATTACAGTATATAGGGATACCTTTTTTGGATAAACATATTCATAGTAATGACAAACTTTCAAGAGCAAATCCCCTCTATATCAAATCAAAAGCAATACTGATTTTAGGATAGCAGATTGAGAAAGAAATTGACAGGCATCATGAATAATAATATGTTCATTCAAGTGTGCATGTCTGCATAAGATTTTAGGTAAGTGAAAACCAGAGTAATGAATAGGGTTTTAAATATACCCACATCTTAAGGAGTAGAAGTACAACAATAAAACAGAGAAAATTAGGCAAAAAAACTAAGCAGAAATGTTAGAGGGTCACAAGAAATTTTGGTAGTAAGAGAGAAATCCCATGTCTATAGTAAGATTTGTATTTTTGTTTTGTTTTCATTTTGAGTGGCTTTCTTTCCTGTATGGTTTTAAAATGTCCTCTGAGTATTTTGATTTTCAGGTTTTGGATGGAGAAGTTTTTCTTGGAAAACTGGTGTCCAACTCTGGTACAATAACTGTCTTCATTGTACTTTTTGATGGAGAGTCTGTGTAGATTGATCCTTATATGCAGTTTTTGGCTTGTTTTCCCAAAGTAACAGTCAGTTTCACATATAGTATGATATATTATGTAAACAACATTAGATGATACAAATGAATATGGATGTTATAGGTCTTGTTGTTATTCATGACTGTGTCCTATCTACCTGTGTGTTGATATAGTTTGCAGCACATTTTATTTCAAGGTTTGGTACCATTTTCTCTGTTAGGTTGTTCATTGGCCAATCTTCTGTTGACCAATGTTTGTCTCAGGTTTGATGGCTGTCTAAATGCAAGTATGGGAGGTCTGAGAAATATACTTTTTAATTCTGCATCCTCTGTCAGTAGTGGCTGTAAATCCTTAAATATTTTATGTATTTCTTCTAGAGTAGGATGGTACGCGAAGTAGTTTCTTTAGTTTTGTATGGCAACAGGTGTTCCCAGTATGTTTTAATGGAAAATGTTACTTTCTGTGTGATGACACAGGGTTTATAACCCTTCTGCCTGAAGGATTCAGACAATGAGCTTCATTCAATTGCAAGGCCACAACTCAGGGTATACAGGCCGTATGTCTGCGGGCTTGTTGCGGGCCTGAACTCTGCTCCATTTACGAATCGATTCAATTGAACAAGCCCGCAAGCTACAGACCAAAAGCCAAAAGTTTAAACCATACAATCGTATATAGCATTTCAGAGTGTGAACATGATCAGTTAAGCAAGGCCATAACTACCCATTTAGAAACAGCCAATAGAAAATGAGATTGTCTTTATTACGGCAGTATAAGATGGAGGTTACATGCCAATCAATTAGCGTTTAGAGGTCCGATATGCGATCAGACTCGTAAAACCGCAAAATAAACAATAATAAAAATGAATGCCAATACTGTTCTAGTCCATATGGGTGGCTTGATAGGTATTAATTTATTGATTCCCGAGATCGATATAATTTCGAAATGAAACATAAAAATAATTATTTTTTTATTGCCGATTTTCGAGCTTGCAATTATTACTAATGTCTTTCATCGCTTTCCCCATCATTTACAGTGCAGTATTGATGTTTTATTTACATTTACAATACTACGGACATGTCTTTTACCCCTTTGCGAGTCCTATATGGTACCCGTAGGATTTTCTTCTACATTTGCTGTTTATGGGTGTGAAAACATTTGCGGGCTTGCAATTGAAAAGCGATTCGCAAATTTAGCGATTGTAGCTCTTGCGGACGTGAAAGATCAAAGGCTTAGATGGGGTGTAAGTTACAGTGGTAAAAACCACAGGGATTTTCAGCCTATAACCCGTAGACTGTTTGCGGATCACAAAAAGAAAACAAATGAATAACAAATTTGGTAACGGCCTACATTACGGGCTCCAGTAACTTACAATTTCTCAATTGAATGAGGCCCAGTAATTTTAACGGTTTATCAAACCCAGTGTTTGAATATATGCAATTATATCTGACAGCTTGACTATCAATTATAGCTTGATTAGTATAAGAGGGGTGAAAAGTAGAGCTATGGAGCATCTGTCTGTAGGTTTCCTATACACAGATGATGGGAGCGTGCCATTTGTGATGGATATGCTAGTGTCTATAAAGTTCACCTGTTCTGCAGAGTAATCCATTTTAAGTTTAATAGATGGATGGAAGGTATTGAAATAGTTGATTTTTTTCTCCTTGTGGCCATATGATGAACAGATCATCTATGTAACTGTAGTATCTTTAAGGTTTGTGGACATATGTAAGGTTCTGCTAAAAACATAATAAAAAAGGTTTTAATTTTTTTTTAAATAGGTGCCTTTTTTACAGAAAAAAACCTAAATGAAGTGTCTGTTTACATGAGACTCTGACATTCGCCCAGAGAGACTCACAGCAAGAGCTGCATGCAGAGAGCAGATGCATAGAGAGATTTAGGCTTCACAAATTCATCTGTGCAGATAAATGACTGCTGGGATGAGTTAAAGAGTATAGTTGGGGTGTTAACATGTCCTGCTGCATTCCTGAAGTTCAGTGGAAAACTATGAATTTTGTGTTCACAGAGTCTACATTGGCTGGTGTCGGCAGATGTTGTTAATCATGGAACAGCCAGGAGTGTGTTTGTAAACAGACTTAAGACCTTAGATTTTTAGCTGTTATTAGTGTAATTTAAAAACAAACAAACAATAGATGATTTTAACATAGAATCTTGTGCTCTTTCACATCATGAAGAGCAATTATAGTGAGGTAAATAACCCTTTAAGGCAGGGAAGGCACCCGCTGAAAACTTGGAAGCTGCAATTGTTAACATACCTAAAAAATGTAAAGACAACTGTAGATGTTGTAACTATAGACTGATTTATTTATTGAATGCGGACATGAAAATCTACTTGAGTATTCTAGCAAGCAGACTTAATCCCCTCATGAAAGATTTAATCAATTCAGAACAAACTGGAATTATTAAGGGCAGGCAATCTACGGACAATACCCGGAGGTTGGTTGATATTATTGATCACGTAAAAAGTAAAAACATTCCCTTAGTAGCCCTATCGATGGACGCGGAAAAGGCGTTTGATAGGGTGAACTGGGATTTTATTGATATAGTCCTGGATAAATATGGTTTGGGAAAGTTCAGTTCATGCTCAGTGAAAGCGTTATACACAAATGCTAATGCCTTTAGTAGGGGAGTAAACTTCAAATCAGATCATTTTTCAATAATGAATGACACAAGACAAGAATGCCCACTCTCTCCACTTATCTTTGTATTAATTATCGAACCTTTGATATAATCTATTAGGACAAGTAGCAATATAGAAGGTATAACAACATGTTCTCTGAATAATAAAGTTATTGCCTTTGCAGATGATCTGTTGGTTACTCTCACAAACCCAATAAACTCTCTACTTGAACTACACAAAATTATAAATACCTACAGTGAGGTTTCCTACTATAAATTAAATATTTCAAAATCAGAGGTGATAGTGATAAATCTGGGAATCAATGACAGATTAAAATTGAAAGATAATTTTGGATATAATTGGGATGACAATGCAATTAAACATTTAGGTATAAAATTCACTCTGAATTTGAATAATGTATTTAAAAAATTGTTTTGAGGTATTAAACTCGGATATTAATAATACGATAGTAAACTGGAGGAAACTCAATTTGACATGGTCGGGAAGAATATCGGCCATAAAAATGACGGTGCTCCCGAAAATTACATATATTCTAAGAAGTATACCTCTTAAAATTCCTATTTACAGATTAAATGAATTGCAGAACAAAGACATTTCAACAAAAGCATTTTCAAGATCTGGCAGCACCTAATGTTCTTGAATCTTCAAGAGCAATAGCTCTAACCCATATCTTGAAATATACTATTAAGAGCAATGTTCCAAAATATCTGACAATTGAGAGGGATCTGTCACCCAATGTGGACATTGAAACCGTATTCTGGAATAAATCATATGGGGGGAAAAGTAATAAATTACTAACGGTTCCAAGAGCATTAATAAGATGGTAGTTTGGCTTAAACAAAAGATTAGATCTAATTAAATTTCCATTGCCTGCTAAGCCAATAAATAAGATCTGCAAGGAAATATTACCATTTTTAAAAGTGGAGTGGACAAATTGGGGTATAAAAACTCTAAAAGAATTTGAACTTATCTGTAGTGAAAAGAAGTTACAAAAACAGAACTGGCTATTTTTTTAATATGATATATATATTGCGATTTTAAATTCTAGTTATAAATTATTGGAAAATAGAAAAGTAACAGATTTTGAGTGATCTTTTTTCGACACCAAGAGGAAGCAAACTATATCAAACTGCCTTAAAAGTATAAAACTCCTAACTGAAAATATAAAATATATAAGAATGATAAAATGTGAACAAGAGTTCCAAAAAGAATGGGATGAGAAAACCTGATAAAGAGCGTTCAAAATTACTGAAGAATGTATTAAGTGCAGCTCGCTTAGAGAAATTCAGTTCAAGCTAATGCAAAGATGGTACATTACACCAGAAAAAATGACTCTAATAAATCCACAAGATAATATAGGGAACTGTTGGAGATGTCTTAAAGAGAAGGGATCACACAAACATATGTGGTGGTCGTGTCCGAATGTTCAATTTTTTTTTATTTAAATGCATCACCCAAAATTTGCTCTCTGTACAAACTTCTCCTTTTTTCTTTTCGTTTTTGTCTTGATCCCTACTATTTATATCATCCAACTGATCTATAACTCCTTGGAGGATAAGCCTTTTTTTTTTACTGTTTTTTTCTCCTTTTTATGGTGGAATATTTATGGGTGGGTTTGACACAAAAATTATGTATTAAATTAAAATGGGATAATGCATCTGTTTTGTAAAACTTTTGATAAAATCTAAGTAAAAATGTATTATTAATGTTCTTAAATATATTTATACACACATAATGGATACACATTTGCATACAATAGAAAGCAGATCTTGGAAGCAATGAAATAGGAAGTCAGTGTAGGGACTGGCATGGGTAACACATGATGAGTGTTAAGTGGGGTGGATGAGTGTGGAGGAAGCATTTAACCAATTAAGACAGAGTTGCAATAGTCAATGCCTGACATTATGAAAGTGTGGATTAGTGTATTTGGTGAGGAAAGAAGAATTTTGGAGATGGTTCAGACGTTGTGACAGTGGGATCTGATTAGTGATTGAATGTGGGGAATGAAGGAGAGGTCTGAGTCAAGTGTGATACCAAGAAGCAGGGGTGATTTTTGCCTTGTCTACAATAAGACATATTTCAGATATAGAGGAAGAGGAGGATGGGGGTTAATAACAGCTCAGTCTTGCAGATATTGTTTTTTAAATGTTGGGAGGCCATACAGGAGAATATGTGTGAAAGACATGTTTTGACATGGGTAAGTAGGGTGGGGGATAATTCTGAAGAGGAAAGATCAATTTGGTCACCACCAGTATAAACATGGTACTGAGTTTACCAAGACAGTAGGTGTAGAGATAGAAAAGCAATGCACCTAACGCAGAGCCATGGGAACCAACAAAAGAGGTAGTGGAAGGGAGTAGGTGCCACAATAGGAGACGATCATGGAAAGGTTAGAGAGATAAGACTCAAACCATGAAGGGGTTGTGCCATAGAGGCCTATATAAACCATGACCAGCTACATAAAGCAAATGTACTATACATACAGCCTAATTAAATTCGGGCTACATGTTAAAACGTAGCCTGTAATGTTGAAAGTAGGTCTTAAGGCCATTTAATTAGCCCAGTAACGTCCCTGCAGATGACTTGCTGGGTAAGCCGCAGGACGGCCCTAAAAATGCCTACGGGACGTGAATGTGGAACTTTGCAGCCCGCAAATCCTTTGATCTGTCAAGCCCGTACCCGCTACAATTCCAATCATGCTATTAAATTGCAACAAAGTCACCCATGACGCGAGCAAGCCCATGACACTCAAATGGAGCCCAAAAACCAACGTGTGCTGGATAGAACTCGCAAGGGGGGTAAAGACCAATATGTAGCACCATAAATGCAAATAAAAACACACTACTGTACTTGTATTAAAAGGGAAAGTGATGTTAGGTCTTAGAATTAATAGCACAACATTCTCAAGCCCGCAAATCAGACAATAAAAATACTTTATTTCATGTTTAATTTCTGTGTTATATCGATCCCGGTAATCAATGTGGTAATACATATACTATAACTCTCATGTAATAGAATATAATGTTTACGGCTTTATTAATATTGCATTATTGTGGAATGTGGGTCTGATAGCAACTTGTAATTGAAGCCCGTAGGACTTCGGAATCTAACCTCCCCGTTTTCAGTGACGTAACGCTAACAATCTCTTTTTCCATTGGCTCAGTCTAAACCCGTAACTACACTAATTGATTATCCACATGGCCGCAAAGCCAACGTTCTACGAACGAGCTACAATTTTCGTCTCAAGCCCGTAGCTTGCAGTCCATTCTAATTTAATAGCAACGCAAATGTCAAGCCTACAGCCGTTGCAAGCTTCACGATGGAATTAAAAGCTTCAAATTTAATACGGCTGATAATCCTATTACTAAAGGAATGGATCCCCAGCCCATTGCACATGCTGCATCAGCTAACAAAGAATACTTCATCATGCTTGAAGAGAATGTGACCGACTGATCTCAAGTGGGCCTATATGCATAGCATTGCCCCTGCTAACCATTCAACAATAAGATCTTCATTTGAGAAGTACAATATTATTGCAAAATGCAAGAACAGGTTCTGTCCTATTACTTAATGAGTCCCCTGTGGCACACAAGATTCTACTAAAGACATTTTATAGAATTGAACCTCATATAGACTATGTAATGCCTTTTGTCTCCTATTGAAAACATTGAAAGTATCTTATAACTAAGGGAAACATTTTAGAAAAGCAACACAAGCACTTCCAACACTACTGGCTTGTCCTGCTTTACAGTGACAACACCATGCTACCTTCTTAGCTTTTTATGGGTTGTATCCCGGTATGCTTTCTCCCAAGGGTCCATTGCAAATTGCTAAGGTTTGACTCTCACTGTACAGGAGAACTAAAAGTGGATGGAAGAAATATGTTAATCTTACTTCCTTGTTTGACAAAATAATTTTCATTTGTAAAGCATGTTTTGTTTCTTGTTTTCTTACACTAAATCCTCTATTTTTATTATAATAATGGAGAAAAAAACATTACAGAGTGGTCCTAATGATGAATTAATCTATTGAAACTGAGTATTATGTTATGCTACATGGGATATTTAATGTGTGGTCTTCATAATGGAGAGCAAATAACTCAGTAACTATTGAATTGAACCATTTTATATATATATATATATATATATATATATATATATATATATATATATATTTCTGAATGTTGGTGACGTTTGCGATGTTTGTTACGCATTTGAGGGCCGCAACTGCGTGCCTCGCAAAGCAATGAGCGCCGAAGGCCTGTGGTTGTTAGGCTGCAATGAGCCCCGAAGGAGCTCATTGCAGCCCAAGAGATGAGCTCATCGCGGGGAACGTAGCACTTTGCTGCAATAAGCACCGTAGGCAATGCCCGCGATCAGCACAGAGGAACGTACAACGTTGGCGCTGAGCGCTAGGCACGCAAGTCTTAGTAAGATTTACAATTTTAACAGCCGCCATGGTTTTCAAGCGCGTCACTGGCAAACATTAGGAAGACCCACAAAAAACAACAATTAATTCTAAATATTCACTTAATACCTTACACACAGCATAGGGGGAGGGGCAGGGAATCTGCGAGTCAGTTTGAAAGCTAATTTAAGCTTTAATTGACGATTTTTGGACATCAAGTGGGGGAAAAAATGTCGGCTGAAAAAACGTAAACCTTTCAAAAAAGGCTCAAAACGAGACTGAAGGTAGTAACTTGCGGCCGCAACGTGAGGCTCGCAACAATTTGGTGGGAAAAAAGGCAGTAACACTTAGGCGCTCATTGCGAGGATCTCAAGACTTGCGCAGGGAGAGAGAGAAGAGAAAGACACAGGGGAGGGAGAAGGGGGAAATTGCCAACTACAAAAGTTGCGGGTTGCAAAGGCCTGCATCGCAGGTTGCAAAGGCCTTCTGCGCTCATCGCAAGGCCTGTAAAGTAGACAGGGGGAGAGGCTCGCAATGACCACCAAAGGCACTCATTGTGAGCCATGTGATGAGCGCCAAAGGCGCTCAGCACGGAGCTCGCGATGAATGCCGATGGTGCTCACATTGGCCCTCATTCAATTGCAATTTGGCCTATTGAATAGGGCTCTATATAAGCACATAGCATATTTTTTTTTAAAGAAGTTCTTAGTTAGTGAAAACGTTGCTTTTGGATAGAAGCTTACTAACTAAAAACTTATTTTAAAAAATATGTTATGTGCTTATATTTTTGCAATTGAATGAGGGCCATTGTGTGGCAAACAGCATTGACAGCCTTTAAATTTGAATGCCGTCATTTTTGACGGGTAAGTAGCTAGTACCAAAAAATTCACAATTAAATCTTAGGTGTTTCTTGTGAAAATTCAATAATCACAAAGGGCCTCATTCTATTAGCGGCTGTAGGAGATGCGGGGCCGCAAGGACCGGCCGCAAGCTATTCGGCTACTCTATTCCCCTCCGGCCGGGGATTCCGGCAGGCTTGCGGCGGGTGCCTTGCTATCTCTTGCGGCCGCTCACTCCAGAGAAAAGCCTTTGATCTAAAAGGGCCGCAAGAGAATCGGCCGGAAGAAAATCCTATTTGCAATTCAATTGCTCCGGGAACCCTCTCTGCAAGGCTAAAACCGAGCCGCAGCTTACTTGCAGGAAAAAAGGTCCCGCTAGCACCAATTAAGCACAAAATATAGCCCAAATAAAGCCATCATGCACTCTGAGGAGACTATAAAGTGATTTTAGGTGTTAGCAAAAATAGCACAACATTCCCCTATACTTAAATCTGTAAATAAATTATTTTTTAATATATGTCAAATATCCATGTAAAAAGTCCAGAGTGCTTGGAGCACCTCAGACCCGCCCACGCTGCGGCCGGAAAATAAAGAGTTAATGTCAACTCGGGTTTGGGCTGATGTGCAAGCTTGAGAGGGGGTTACTATTAATCCTCATGTCCCCCAATATGATCCCTAGCATTTACAAAGATTTACAGTGCAGTCTTCAATTTATATTTTACTTTAAAGATTTTGGAGCTTACGGCCGGTTCCAAGATATGCAGCCGGCCATAAGGGGAGATCCTTGCGGGCCGTAGAATAGAATTGCGAGGTAACAGAACCCCTGCAAGGATTCACAGCCTTACGGCCGATTTACGGCCGATAATAGAATGAGGCCCAAAGAGTTTCGCCAAATAATATTCATGGTGACAAAAATTTGCAACTTTAAAAGCTAACAGATTAATAACTTGCTGGACTTCTTGGAGATCAAGAGAAAGCCCCTACCTCTTTCAAGGGGATTTGCAATCTAAGTGATTAAACCACACTATTACATATGTTTGTGTTTACAGGAATTGACACTCATTAGAGATATGGGCTTAAACTGCACCGAAAAGAGGCACAGGCTATTCTGCTTATGAATATTTGCAGGTTGCTTATATTTATGAAAGTAACTTTTTTAAACAGGATATGGTTAGAAAGTTGCAGAAAGTTATAATATGTCCAGATTAATATCCCTAATGAGCGGTTAGTTCATAGTGTGATGGGAAATATTATTACTTCTTTCTAAGGATTTCTGTGTCTATTGTTACAGAACACAACTATGACAGTGGCCTATAATACAGTTCAGAGATGAGGATGTAAAAATGAATGCTTCCACTGATTTTACTCAATTTGACTTAGTACAGCTATGTAAACAAAAAGATCAATTGTAAAAAAAAGACACCATCTTATACTGTCTTTAAATCCACCAGAGAATATCTTCTTATTTAAAATTTCTTTAAACTTGGTATAAAATACGACAGTTTAAAAATAACTGAGCTTGTTATTACTTATAATAACATCGGACGCCATATGTATGGAGAATGATTTTTTATTATATAGTTATTTCTTCATAACTTAATAGCTCTTTATTTTTATAGATCTTGTTTATCTTGGTTTTATTAGTTGTAATGCTATTGCCTTAAAGGTATATAAGTTTCCTGGGTTTCAAATATTTGGTAAGAAACAGGCAGTGATTATCAGAGAAAGATGTGTTATAAAGAAAAGTTCAGTGTACTTACAAAGTTATAGGCTTGAAAGTAAAATCCAGCTTTGCACACCCACAGAGAGTTTACATAACCAAGGACACACAGGAAAGCAGACAGATACAGAGATTGACCATTCAAAAGAAGTATTTGCTGCAAGATGGAATCACATGGTTGGGTGGGGTCTGAGCTCACAGCTGAATGAGACCACAAGGATATAGAGAGGAAGAGACTACATATCCCAAGCTGCTTTGCAACACAGATACCCCAGAGTATGATACGAATGTATCAGCTAACATCTGCGTTCTCCTAATTGCCCAAAACAATTTATGAATGTTATGCTAATTTTAGCAGGGATTTTCAGGGATGTCAACTAACAAAAGCCTCAGCTTGCAAACGGAAAATATTTAGCAAACATCAGGATGATTTTTTTTTTTTTTTTATATTTTTTATTAAGAATAAGAGGTTAATTCCATAACACAAGCGTTTCAAAATTAAAACAATAGTAACATAACCAGAACACTTAATAAATGACAACACATACATATAAACTTTTAAACCTAACATTGACATTTTTGTTATTTCTGTTTTAAGTTAAGCTGAAAGCATATTACATGCATATGTACGTGTTAAAGTACATCGGTAAAGGCTGATAAGAGCACACAGAGAATAAAGAAGAAGAAAGAGGGTAAGAGAGGGGCAAAAGGAGAAGGTGTTATGTTTGTTCTTAAAGGGGGAATACTAAACTATTATCCTACTCTACAGATTTACCACCCAATCTTAAGAATCCAAGTGTCCCAACATGAGGCTCTTTTTCTATATGATTGGTCCAAGTTGGCTGAGATAACGCTCATGTTAAATATAAATTTAAGTTTAATCAAAACTTCACTATATTCTGGTACTGCCGATTTCCATGTTTTGGCAAACACTAAAAACATGTTTCTGGCTTTTGGGGAATCCTGTTCCCCATAGTCTCTCCAAAATATCATAGGTTTCCAACCAAATGTGGGCGATCTTAGGGCAGACCCAGAGAATATGTTTAAGGGTGCCCAGAGTGTGACATCTCCTAAAACAGTTACCATCCACTGACGGGTTAGAAGGCTGCATCCTAGCTGGTGTTAAGAACCACCTCAAAATGGTCTTGTGTGCATTTTCCCTAAGCATAATAATATTTAGTGAGGAGCCTGTTGCCTGCTTATGTATCTTATTCCACTGTGCACATCAGTTATATCAATGGCGAGTTCCGACTCCCAAGAATGTTGATGGTGGAGTTTGGACGGTGTGGTTAGGTCCATTAAGTAATTATAAATAATGGAAATATTCAGTTTGCCATTAGGATTCTTAAAACATCATGTTTCGAATGGAGTGACGTTAGCAGAGGAGTTAATTTTTATTACCCCAGATACATTAATATGTATCTGGGATAAGTTAAGCTATTCCTTTAATGGCAAATTATGTAGGTCTCTAAATGTTGTAGGGGACCATTGTCAATTTTCCTTTAACAAATCGGCAGCAATCGTAAACTGATTATCTATCCAGTATTTAAACTGTGAAAATCTATTTATTGATGCTGACTCCTGAAATAACCACAGTGGGGTAAGCCAAGAACCTGCTTCTGAGTCAGAACTGCCAAAGACTAAACCATGCATTTTGAAAGGGAAGAATTACCCAATTTAAAATGTAGGGAAAGCCATAATAATTGTCTAAGGTGAAGGCCACTTTTTTCAAACGATACCTTTCTCTATCTCCACCCACACTGGTAGGTGTTCCTTACCAAACCACTTAGTGATTTGGGCTAATCTGGCAGCTTTATAGTACTTGAGTAAATCCGGCAGAGCCAACCCTCCTTTACCCTTAGATGCCATCATGGTCTTCTTATTTATTCAAGGCCTTTTACGATCCCAAAAGAAGCGAGAGATTGTCCCCCGAAAAACCGAGAAGTCCTTGGTGCGAACAGCCGTTGGAAAAGTGCAAAAAAGATACAGAAGCTTGGGCAAGATATTCATTTTAATAGCGTGGATCCTCCGTAGCCACGAGATTTTGTAGGAGGACCACGTGTTAATGTCATTGAGTAGTTTTTTTATGAGTGCGGGGAAATTTGCTGAATACGTTAGGTCAGATTGTCTGGGGAGATATACCCCTAAATATTTAAGATGGTGTGGAATCCATTTAAAGGAGAAGTTCCCTGATAATTGGAATTCTAAATGCTTTGGTAAAGAAACATTTAACGCTTTGCTCTTACTCGTATTAATTTTAAAGCCAGAATTGCCGCCAAAAAGTCCAAGAGCGTAAAATAGATTAGGGAGACTGGTCAGAGGCTCAGTAACAGTTAGCATAACATCATCCGCAAATAAGCTCAGTTTATGTTCTATCTCCCTCACTCTAACTCCCTTTATATTCAAGTTTTCCCTGATGGCTGTAGCTAAGGGTTCAATGCACAGTGCAAAAAGGAGGGTGGACAAAGGACAACCCTGGCGCGTCCCTCTTGTTATTTTAAAAGATTGTGATTCAAACCCCTAATATGCCACATATGCTTTCGGGGGCCGAATACAGTGCTAAGATACCCTTCACCAGCACATCACTGACGCCAAACTTATGTAAGGTCTCTGCCATGTACATCCAGTCAATTCAATCAAAGGCCTTTTCTGCATTGAGAGAGAGAAGCATCAAAGTTCTACCGCTACATCAAGCAAATTTAAAATACTTCTGGTGTTATCTGGCGCCTCACGATCCTGAATAAACCCCACTTGGTCTGGGTGAATTAAGCTTGGCAGCACCTGAGAGAGCCAATTTGCTATAATTTTTGAGTAGAGTTTGGTATTGCAGTTAATCAGTGAGATGGGCCTGTAGCTCTTACATTGAGATGGGTCATTGAGATGGGGTTGAGGAGGGAGGTTGAGGAGGGGGGTTGAGGAGAGAGGATGAGGAGGGGGGTTGAGGATAGAGGATGAGGGGAGGTTGAGGAGGGGGGTTGAGGAGGGAGGTTGAGGAGAGAGGAGGGGGGTTGAGGAGAGAGGACGAGGAGGGGGGTTGAGGAGAGAGGACGAGAAGGGGGGTTGAGGAGGAGGGGTTGAGGAGAGAGGATGAGGAGGGGGGTTGAGGATAATTTTGTAAATTTTTATTTTGGTATTTTTCATGCAAAATTCTTTTGCATACACTGCTGATTCTCTTCTATCAGATGCACTCATAATCCAGGAAATTTAGATATGCCTTTAGGAGAATAATATTTGTTTGCCTGAAACTTGCATTAAACTTGATTTTAAATTTTATTAGTATATCCTTTTTAGAACATGTACAGCACACTGTAGATACTCATATTTTTGTTCTGCAACACTTGTAATGCTATATTAAACTTTGTATGGAAGTGCAAATGTGCCCAGCCAGTGTCTGTAAGTACCAATGTGCCCAGCCTGTGCCTGTAAGTGCTAATGTGGGAGAATGAGGAGAGGGAGACAGAGAAGGGGGGATAGAGAAGAGGGGGAGAGAGAATAGTGAAGTAGAAAGAGGGAGAGAGATGGGAAGGGAGAGATAAGGGGGGAGGGAAGAGTGACGGAAGAGGGAGAGAGAAGGGAGAGAGAGGGAGAAAGAAGAGGGAGAGAGAGAAGGGGGAGAAAGGAGAGGTAAACGGATAGGGAGAAGGAGGGAGAGAGAAGAGAGAGAATGGGGGGAGAGAGAAGGGAGAGGGAAAGGAGTTTCCTATCTATATCATACTCCTATTATGATTATGCTTTATAATTTAATATTTATAACTATATTTATCATGTTAGATATATGTACGTACATATACGTTCTGAGATGTGGCATTATCCATATCCCTAGATAGTAGAATTAGAAATGCATATTGTGAATCTAGTGCAACATATACTTTTGTCTATATATATATATATATATATATATATATATATATATATATATATATATGTGTGTGTTTATACATTTACATACATATATTTTTGATTATAATTATATTTATTCTATAATTTAGAAGAATGGATTATATTATATTATTATTTCATATGTGGAAGTGTTTACATACACACACATATAGATGTATATATTTACAGATTTTTTTACATAGCAAGTACCTACTTGTTTTTTACAGAGTGTTTTATCACTGATGAAGCTGCAAGACAGGCAGCGGAATGCGTTTAGTCTTATATTTAATTGAATTTTATCACAAACATATATTAAAACATTTTGTTTTACTTATGATCAATTTTATTGTATATTTACCATTTATGATATTAAATTCCAATTTGAGTTATTACAGTGTGCGAGAGCATCTATACAGTCACAAATACTGCTAAAACACACCAATTTGCCACCAGGAAGTCTCGCCATCAAGCACCAGTGACCCTGGACACGTGAGACCTTTTATCCACTAGATACTCTATGGAGGATGCCCCTAAGATACCTGTTGAGAAGTATTGATATACGAGTTGTTGTGCCGGTCTCTGTTAAGATCTAAGAAATCTACGCTGTCTCTCCCTCCCCTCTTACCTTTGTATACATATCTACTCTTAGGTGCCTTTTTTATAGAGAAAATAAGTTTAATTTGGTTAGTCTTTCCTCATAACTTAGGCCCTTTAGTCCCATTATTAGTGTTGTTGCCCTTCTGTGTACTTTTTCTAAGTCTCTAATATTTCCTTTCATGAAGTGGTGCCCAAAATTGTACTCCATATTCCAAATGAGGGTGTTCTTGGATTTTTATATTGGCACAATTATATTTGCCTCCCTTGCTACTATACCCTTCTTAATATACCCTTCTTCTGATACCCCAAGATTTACTCCATTAAGAATATAAATTGCATGACTATTTTTCCTTCCCAGATGCATAACTTTACATTTATTCACAATAAATCTCATCTGCCATTTAGTCGCCCATTCATTTAATTTATGCAAATCCCTTAAGAGGAAAAGTTTCTATTTTTTTTTTTTTTTTGAGCGGCATGAACAGTGCCGAATCTACCTTTTTGGAGCCCCTGGGCAGTGAAGTGGAGGAGCCCCTTTTCTATGCGTGTATATTGCTAATCAATATTCTGAAGAGCTAACAATCTGTTTTGCTGCAGCATACAATGTACATTTGGACTGTTGCTGACCTGAGGAGAAAGTGTCAGCAATGTGGCAAGTGTGCAGTATAAATAGGCTGCGTGCGCGAGGCCAAAACTTTGTGTAGGTGTGTAATTCTGTATATTAGAATGGTAATCTTATTAGTTGCAAGTTAGTGTTGTAAAATGGCGGTGATTGTCTATGTGTTACGCGGGTGTGGAGCCTTTTCTGTTTTTCCTAATAGTGTATTTTATACCTCGTATGTTCCGGTGTAAAAGTCTTATGTGCCTGGCGGTGGTTAGGGGTCGTGTAGCCTCGTTTTCATTTATTTCGCCCGCCATTTTTTCTTTCTTGCCTTGCCGGTTTTCAAGCGCCGAAAATGCTTTAAATCTTAAATTTGTGTGCAATCTCACTCCCAGACGTCCTGGCTGTCCCCCCGTGCTCTGTGTGAGTTTTATTTTAATGTTTTTTGTTATTTTGCTGTTTTTTTGGATGTACGCGTTTTGGCCGTAAACTTAGTATTATTGCGACCTTGTAGTCCTGCGTGTCGTATTTTTTTTCTAAGTCCCAAATTCCTCATGCTACAGTTTTTTTTTTTCCTATTCTAAGTCCCGCTTTTGTGGAGGGGGGGGGGGGGGGGTTACAGAGAGTGAAGTGCCATAGAGCCTCCACCTCCGCAAATGTGGACAAGGAAAAAACGATAGCAGTATTAACACGCAAAGGATGGAGAGCCCCGTTTTTGTGCGTAGAATCCAATGTCCAAAGTTCTTTCCCCAAAGCACTATGCAAGATGGAAAACTCACAAACTTACAATCTAAAGGGTTTGGGTGAGGTACAGGAGAGTGAAAGATACGTTGTGTAAGTTAAGGTGGAAGGTGGTAGCCTTCTTTAAACAGAAATACATTTTTAGTGCGGATTTGAAGGTTTTGAGGCAGGGAGATAGTCTAGTGGAGTGAGGCCAAGAGTTCCAGAGAATAGGGGCAGCACAAGAAAAGTCCTGAAGGCGGGAATGAGAGGAGGTAATAAGAGAGGTGGAAAGAAGAAGGTTGTTAGCCAAACGAAGAGGGTGGGTATTAACCCAGGATCAACCATAATTATAATATAAACACATATATATTTAACGGCTTATTCAGCTAGGTTCACCAATAATTATAATACAAATACATACATATTTAACCAGTATCATTATAATTAATTAAATGCACACATATTCAGCAAGGGTCACCTATGATTACCATAACAATATATAAATGTACATATAAATACATAAATAAATATTAACCCATGAGTACCTATATCATACAGTATTATTGCCAAAATCACGTAAGCAACCTATCTCCAAGAATAAATACTATTGAAGAGCTACTTACTTCCAGTATTCCCTTCCAAAAAAACATTTTAGTGAAAAAACATTATCCTTTGCCTTGCAAAAGTATTCACCCCCCTTGACTTTTTACCTATTTTGTTTCATTACAGCCTTAAGTACAGCCCTTATTAATCTGAATTTTATGTGATGGATCAGAACACTATAGTCTAAGTTTGTGAAGTGAATAGAGAAAAATATATACATAAAACATTTTTTTTTTTAAATAGAAAACAGAAAATTGACATGTGCGTATGTATTCACCCCTTTGTTATGAAGCCCATAAAAAGCTCGGGTACAACCAATTACCTTCAGAAGTCACATAATTAGTCAAATGATGTCCACCTGTGTGCAATCTAAGTGTCACATGACCTGACATTACATATACAAACCTTTGTTGAAAGGCCCCAGAGGCTGCAACACCTAAGCAAGAGGCACCACTAACCAAACACTACCACGAAGACCAAGGAACTCCCCAAACAAGTAAGGCACAATGTTGTTGAGAAGTACAAGTCAGGGTTAGGTTATCCAAATCTTTGATGATCCCCAGGAGCACCATCAAATCTATCATAACCAAATGGAAAGAACATGGCACAACAGCAAACCTGAGAAGAGACGGCCGCCCACCAAACCCACGGACCGGGCGAAAAGAGCATTAATCAGAGACCTAAGGTAACCCTGGAGGAGCTGCAGAGTTCCACAGCAGACACTGGAGTATCTGTACATAGGACGACACTAAGCCGTACGCTCCAAAGAGTTGGGCTTTATGGCAGAGTGGCCAGAAGAAAGCCATTACTTTCAGCAAAAAACAAAATGGCACGTTTTGAGTTTGTGAAAAGGCATGTGGGAGACTCCCAAAAGGTATGGAGGAAGGTGCTCTGGTCTGATGAGACTAAAAATATTTTGCAAGGCACTGTACTGTATAAACATACTTAATATTTCTGTTCAACTGGTGCAGTTCCTGCCCTTTCTCTACACTGTGCAGGAAACATAGGGGATGAAAAAGTGATCAGGGAGAACTGCTTTCTGTACTCTAGTTTAAGGTGGGCGCCACCTAGTGACAGTCTGTGAAATGCAGCATTTAATTTTGAAGCAAAAACTATTTTAGGGGCGCACAGGGAGGCACCCTTAGGCGGCTGCCTAGTTTGCCTAATGGGTAATCAGGCCATGAGTGTGATATTGTTTTGTTTGATTCTCGGAAGTCGTTGTCACCCTCAATGCTGGGGAACCAGTTACAGGCCAAGGTGGTAGGCACAGCAATATATCCGGGTCCATGAAGTCAATATATTTTATTTTTAACAATGATTGTTTTAACTCAATACTTTATACATTACTATAATTGGAACTAAATTGAATACACATTCTTTTTATGGCTTTGTTTTTCATTAGTTCCAATAAACATTATATTTTAATCTCACTAGTCACAGCATCAACATTAATATTTCAATATGAATGTGTTATTAATATGAATGGCCTCCGTGTAAATTAAGAGCTCTAAGTTAAGTCACTGCCGCAAAATGGCTGCAGGAGCTTTTTTTCCCTAACTTCTACACGAATGTAAATTTTTTGCTCCCCCAATTTAGAGCACTCAGCCCACAGCTGTAAATCTTGCCTTAGATGCAACAGATTTCTGTGCAGATAGCAGCCAAACTAAGCTGAATGGATGAGACTGGGCTCTAGGAACCAATAGGAAATGTTAACGTCATGAATATTATAATGAGTGGGAAGTGCTGTAACAAGTGCCGTAACTGCTGCGACAAGGAAACATTATATATACATATATATATTTTATGTGATGCGACAATTGTATTTATAGCTTTAAAAAAATAAAGATGTGTTTATTTTGTGTCAAATTATGATTATATATATATATATATATATATATATATATATATATACACACACATATACAATGCATTAGCACATTTGTTCTTAGGTGATGTGGTTTTGTGACATGTAATAACCCCTTGAGTACTAGTTGTTACCCTGGATTTTGTATCATAAAACGCCTTAATACTAACATATCATATTTTTGATAATTGATTGTTAAGTGTCAAATAATGTTGAAATGTCATAATTTGGTCTTTATAATTTGGTCTTTGGTACACTTAAATCTTTCTTCTGCTTTTTACAGTTAGGGCAGTGCCATTATTTGCGAGTGATCCATAAAGTCTTATTAGCATAGGGTTTGAGTGTTAAGGTGTAACAAAGTGACTCGTAAATGGAAATCTTTGCCTTGCGTTTCGGTTTTAACCTGAAGTTCACTGGTGACCCGTAGGAGTTCTCTCGCAATGTTTTAGGGATGGGTGATTAACATAGCTAGGTAGGATTTACTTTGCAGTTAGGGCCCTCAGAATTGCTTTTGCAGAGATTTGCATAAAATATTGTTAATTCTGCATTATTTTGGTTGTGGTAGGTTCCTTTATGTTGTAAATCTGAATGAGATCCATTTAGGTTAACTTACTGTGGGTGAATCTACCAATAACATGTCCTACATGACATTTAACAGTTCAGAGACGCAATAGCCTGATTGATAAATGTTCCCTATGTCTTACATCACAATTTAACATCTACCTTTCAATTATATATACTTGTCCTAGCAAAAACTAACATGTTAATACGCATACAAATTAACAGATGCCCAACTAACAATAAACAGCAATTAATAGCTAGCTCTGTCTATGGGACAATGCCCACTCAGTTCTTTAGCCATTACAAAGGATAATTATGAAGTCACTCTTATTTGTGGCCATTAGTTACAGGCTCCTCTCCAATTATATGCTGCCATGTGGTGGGTATCTACTTACAGTTCTTCAGGGAAATCAACTACTGACCCCAGTCTTACCATTTATGTTCCTCTAACAAAATGTACAGCAGCATCAGTGTATATATGATCCGTCTGGCAAGGAGAACACTGTCAGAAATCAAGGGACATAGTAGGGGCTTGAAAAGATATACTATATGTAAAAATGTGTCATTATCAATAACTTGTTATACTTTTTATTTCAAGTTTTAAAAAAAAATGTTTCAGCTTCATGCTAAACATACCTACTTTGCATGGTCGTAAATTATTTTGTTCCTAATACATTTCTGGAAATATGATTATTTTGAGTTTACATTTTCCATACTATATTTACCTTTGTTGTGCATGTTTAGACTCTTGTCAGTTTAAAAGCATAATCTTGGTTTTACAGAATTCTTCCAGCGTAGATCTGTGATGTCATACAATGTGTCATTCTGCTTATTCCCCAGAGAGGACTCACTTATCAACATATGAATATCCTTCTGGTGATTGCTTGCGGAGGAGGAAGGTGAGGGAAATATTAGAAGGGAATTCTGGCCACTTAGTGACTGTGCCACATTTTAATCCATAAAAAATAGTAAGGAAAATGTAATACTTATTTAAACGGTCTAAGATTTACAGTCACGTGCACACTGACAAATCTATGTATCATGAACAGATTGTTTTGTGTCTAAATAATGTTCCCATTTTTGCATCTACGGTTGAGGCAGCTATGTAATGAAGATTGATCTCATTGCGTGTGTTTCAGGGTGGGTGTGGGGAAGAAGCAAAGGCCTAGCTGCTCTCTGTAACACAGGATGAAATACCTATGAATGCTGCGAGTGCACATCTGGATAGGACGGATTTGATGTCAACAAGGGCTCTCTGCACAGGCGCAAGTGTATAATGAAATTGGCTTATTATTCATGGTAAACACAAGGGGTGTTACTGTATATGTGGATCTCAGGTGCATTTATAATTGTCAAACACTGGCCGCAGCACTTTTACAGCTGTGTAATTTGCCTTAATTCAGGAATACGACAGTAAATTCTATTTTTAAACAGATTTTTTTTTTCTTACTGGGACTCGCTTTAAAATAAAATGATATTCTCTCATAATTAAAAACAGTTAAACTATATATCTATATACAGGTACAGCATTTATTATCCGTCATCGGCCATTCCAAAGCTTTTCTGGATTAGTGATTGTGCCGGACCAGCGGTGGTTTATATTTTTTAAACGAATACTGCGGTTCTATCTATGTATATTAGGGAGTGATAATGCAGAGAATTAAGTTAACTTAGTTATAAAGTGTTCCTTTGAACCAGTGCTTTCAACATGTTTAGTAAAAACCTCATCCATGTACAGTAAATATAAAATATTTGTGGATTAAAAGAAGTGCCAGATTAACCGATGCCGGATTGTCAATGTTGTACCTGTATGTATATATATATATATATATATATATATATATATATATATATATTTTATATTTATATAATTTGTAGTCCAACCCTCTCCCCAGGTAGCTGGTGGTGTGGCCAAAATCTACATCTTCTTGGTCTGCTAAGAGGGGCAAGGGAAAAGTGGGTGGGTAACGTGAACAAGAGACATGCATGTAAGTGGGGAGTGAGGTAGGGTATTTAACTTCACTTTTAGAGGTGCTGGGTGCCCCCCCCTTGCTGTGGGTAAGCTTTTTATGTGTTTGTTGTGTGCATTTTTTGTTTTCATGTGCTCGTGTTTCGGCCGCTAATGTCGTATTTTTGCGAGGTCGTAATATTTTTTTTTATATGTCACGCGGCTCGTATTTGCGGATGCTAAGTCCATAAATGTAGCGGTCGTGGTGGGAGCCTCCACCTCCGCAAATGCGGCCACGGTCCGCATTTGCGCCTAAAGTCTGCAGTTGCTGGCAAGGAGCGCTTTGCGAGGGCCGCAGCGTTAGCAACAACTTTTGACAACCTGCACTGATGACAACTATATATGTAAGATATATTTATATATATATATATATATATATATATATATATATACACAATTAGAATTTTTTTTGTGTTTTACATTATTCTGTTCATGAATGTTAATAGAATGTAAACACCACAAGAGATGTACTTAGTTTCTCTGTGTACTATAATATGTTCTATATTATTGAGGCGTTTACCTTTTGTTTCACCTCAGTTAGGGATACATATGTATCCCCTTGGTGGGCTATAATTGAAGCTCTCATTGAGTGTCTTGCTATATGCTAGGATATTACACTAGATAATGGTGCATGCCATTGTTAGTTTGTATGTATGTATGTCAGTAATAATAAATACTAAAGCCCTATGACAATGTGCTGCATTACTGTCCCTGAGCACTGTGTAGTGCTGGGAGTGCCCTGTGTGTGATGTCAGAGGGAGGAGGGGGCGGGGCTTAGGTTGCACAGGCTGCTGGTGGCTGCAGAAGGAGAAGAAAAGGAGGAGGTGGAAGATGGTGGAATTAGAGGTGAGAGCTGCTGGACACGAGCCTCAGCCCCTTGTTACCTGCTAAGGTCGCCCCATCCTCTGCCAGGCGTGTGATGCTTGTGGCTGGCACAGTGATTTGCACTGGGGACAAGTCCTGTGAGCGCTGATCAGAGGGTGTGTGGGTAAGTAGGGGCACTGGGTGGTGGGCACCTTACTGTAGCACTTGGTAGGGCAGTGTGTGACAAGCCTGATACATCATGCATTGGGGGCTGATGGCTGAGCGGGTGCAGATGGCCTAGGACGTGCAGTGCAGAGCTTGATATGGAGATCTAGGCTTGGATGCAGACTGTGGGTGGGATGCTGCATCTGCTGTTTATTCATGCAAATCACTAACCCTTGCACTGCCACTGGGGAGTGTAAATCCTGCTGTATACATTGTATGGTAACAATATCCAGTATGAGTAGGGTTGTAGTGTCTAGAGAATAAGGAAGCAGTGCTGTGTACTACTGGATGTGAGTATTGTTCTTATCAGCAAGCAGGCATGTGAAATACTGTGTGCATCCTAACCTGCTACATACTCTGTGGTGGATACATTGTGCTGTGTTACATGGAGAGTGATGGTGCACTATAATAACATCCCCAAGTTCAGTTACTTACTGTCAGATGCCTGAGCTCTGTGATTGCTGTCATCAGTATTGTGAGGAGCTGGACTTGGGACCTGGAGGGGAGGGACAGGCAGTAATTGAGCTGTATGAGCACATGGCAGGGGGCTGGCTCAGTCTGTGATGTATGAGGAGTGGTCTCTCTATACACATGTATGTTCTGTGGCCACTGTGACGTCACAGATAAGTGCTTCCCACCTAGGGACCACCCATCTGTAACATGACTGCTTCCCTGATGTGAATATTTGCTGTAGCAGTTATATGGCCTTTCATTGCTTCAGAGGATATTAATAAACTAACATGTACTGATTTTACTATTACTATAAGCCCCTCTTCTCTGTGACACCACACTATCTTGAATTAAATAGGTTTTTATTTTCTGCTGATTTATATATGAAGCATATAGCCTCCTACATTATTACTTTTTAACTCTCGAATATTATTAAAGTTATATTATTAATATTCTCTATTATTTTGTTACGCACCAAAATATTCCATAGTGATGTACAGGTGAAAGTTTTAAATAAAATCTAGGAGCATGAGGGGCCAACCAAACTTTTTATGAGTCAGGAATGTTAATATGTTTAGTAATTTATGTAGAATAACTAAAACCATGGATGCCGTCATTAAAATGTAGGGTACATGGCTGTGTGAATTTGTCAAGTTTTGGTATAATGTATGCTTGAATTCCATCCCTGGCGACTAAATAAAAAAAACATTCCACTCGACTTCTTATATAATTGCATTATATATCTTTAGAAATACAGGCGGTCCCCGAGTTAAGGACGAGGTATGTTTGTGAGCATGTCTTTAAACCAGATTTGTATGTAACTAGGGAGCCCGGATAATTAATATTAGTACTATAATGGCTTGTGTGTGTGGTAATACAGTGTAAACCTGTAATAATAATACCCCTGTACTGTAATAAGTTACAGAAACTTGTGTGCTCTTTCTTTTAATTCAAACAAATAGAACATAAAAACAAGCTCATACAAAAATCCTTGGAAACTCATTCTTAAGTAGCGGTCGTCTGTAACCTGGGGACCACCTGCAGCAATTTTTTAAGAGTCCTGTTAATCTGTTTTGCGATTTCTCCTGTTGTGTGGAAATGCATATGATTTAACCTTTTAAGTTCCCATACTGCCCAACAAATCAAATGTCCAAAGAGGAGCGCCTGTGTTCTGGAAAACATATGCACTATTGAATAGTATTGCTGCCATTCTGTATGATATGATATTTACTGTGTGCACCATGCTCCATAAACACACATTCTGCAGATCTGACACTCCATGCATCTCTTTCTCCTGGACTTTGAGAGCAAGGAGAATCTGGAGAAGGTGGGAAAGGGTGAAAAACAGGATTTTGATATTCAGTAGCATACTTTGCTTTAAAAGATGGACATTTGGGGGGTAGTGGGATTTTGCTGAAAAATAGGACTATCCCTTCTACAGAGGTAGAGCTATAAATGTGTGTTATTACACAACAAAAGGTTGTAAATTGTCTACAAAGAAAAATAGGGAAGCAGTGCTGTATATGCTGCTGGACGTGCCTGTATTTTATGCAAGCAGAGGTGTGAAATACCATGTGCATCCTTACCTGGTGTATATATTTGCTGCTGGCTTAGAATAGTGGTATATGTCTGTACATTGTTTTTGATATATATATATATATATATATATATATATATATATATATATATATATATATATAAACAATTATAGGTCACCATAAATGCATATCTGTTGCCTAACCATTTCCTTTAGAATGCTCCGAAGATCAGGGACCTCTCCTACTTATTCATTAACGTGTTTTTGCAGTTATGGCTCACATACTCTCTGTATATAATGTATGTCCCATTTTACATAGCCCTGTGTAAAATGTTAGCATTTTTAAAAGTAAGATCATTAATCATAATGTGATGCGCTTGTGACGTATCAAGCCATAAAATGACTTTACACCCTGAAAAGTGTCTTATTTTAATAAGAGGCTGCTTCTCCTGATTTTCTATCAGAAAAAATAAAAGTTTATGGTCAGAAAACACAAGGTTATATATGAGGTATGTTTTTTTTTTTATTAGTTTGCTGAAGAACCATTAAAGGACCACTATGGTAAATATTTTTCTACATACTGTATTTCACAATCTTTGCTAATGGGCAAAATGTTTTAGAAACTAAAAAATCATCACCGTCTTTATTTTTCACTTTTATATACAATTCTGTCTCAACCGGGCATCTTCTGGTAAACTAATTTACATTCTATTATACCTAATGATAGCACTGACGGTTGCAGATGACACATTATATTGTAATCTCACTGAAGTTACTCATACAATCAATGTTTGTTTTTAATTCACCTTTGATCAAAGTTTTTACACTTAAAGAGAAACAATGAGCAGTTGTTTTTACTGACATGTTTATAGTCCTGTAGCAAAGTGCACACTCTTTATTATAGCTAATTTAGAAGAAGACATAAAAGTGTGAGTAGTCAAAATGGCTTTTATCCAACAATGATATACAGGTTGGCATTGTTTTTTGCTTCAGGTATCGTTTACACATGGTGCGATGTAATTCAGATAAGTAAATCATGACACGGTGCAACTGTTTAGAAGTAACAAAGAATGGTGGTGGATTTTCTTGGTAGAGAAGATCATTTTAGTTCTAGAAAGTTATTGCATGTATATACACATCCTCTGTAATTATAAACTACAGAAAGTCCAGTCTGCCAAGCTGAGCTAGGAAATAATTAATTTTGTATATAATGGTAAAGGACCCCAAAGCCATGTCGTTTAGTAATTGAGTCTTGTCCGACTCTCTGTGGCCCACAGCACTCCAGGCACATCTATTTTTATGTCTCTGGTTTTGCTTATCCATACGGTTATCTTGGCAAAGATACTGGAGTGGGTTGCCAGTTCCTTCTCCTGTGGACTACGATTTGTCTGACCTCTCTTGGATGACATGGTATAGCTCACAGATTCAATGAAGTACACAAACTATAATCATACACTGTTGAAGGAAGATAAGATAAAAGACACAATATTATATTATAAATGTAAATGATATTGTGCAGGAATCTGTCTTTGCAATGTCTAATTATCTGCATGGAGAGAAACCATGACACAGATTAGCTTTCAATACGTGTGAGTCTTTTTGTATCTGGGCATTTTATCTACATCCAAGTTTCCCCTCCAAAGAAACAATTCAGAACAAAGAAAATGATGGCAGTCTTCATTAAAGACCATTTCTTTAATAGTTAATAAATCATTGGCTGTTTTATTTTTAACTTTCTAAAACATTTTACCCAAATCAAGTAAAGTGCTTTAAAATCACATCTTGTAAATTTGCTCCTAACATCTGTCACTCCCCACGCTGTTGAGGAACTCTATCAGTATTTTGGCAGGGGGTATGATAGCATGGGGTGGCAAATACAGATTAAACAATTCCCCAATTTCTTCACAGCTGTCACTGCACCTGAATCATTCTCTCCCCTTATAGGCTGTGTCTCCAAATTCTCTAGCTCCTATAATAAAGCATGACTGCAATGGTGAAAGAACTGATTCAAATTAACAATTTTTTTTTTTTTTTTTTTTTAAAGACCCAATCAAGTTCATTTTAAGGGATCCTGAATGCAAAAAAAAATAATATTTTACCGACCAGTGATTTATCACTTAATGTACAATAAAAGTCTCTGGCCATGTAACAAGGCCACAATATTTTAAACCGTTGCCTCATAATTAAAAATGTTTGTTTGCGCAGCAAATTTAATGCCTGCAAACTAACTACACCAAGCTTCCATAAAACATTTTTCCAATTATCCAATGTATGCGACTTTCAGTAAAGGAATATGTTTGATATGCTTTGAGAAATAGTGTTAGAATATGAATATATTGTGTGCAGTAAAGCTGAACTATAGTCTATATCAAATTATGAACCATAAACTTAGATTTGATTTAGTGTATATGGCTTGTACTGTTTATTTAAAATCATAACCAATTTAAATATTTTGTAATGCAGTACGCATATTTATTGATGCATCCTTAGAGCTGTTAAAGGACCACTGTAATGTCACATTTACAATATGATGTTTGAAATGGAGAATGTTTTTATAACATTTTTTTTAAATACGGTAGATAAATAAGAATTTTTAACTATCAATAGTTGATGCTTCATTTGTTTTTCTTTGTATGTGCTTCTATATGTGAGTGATGTCTTTAGCTACTTCATTTGGCATTCCTTAGTGCCAGTATATTCAGAGGCACTCAGTCTGAGAACGAACAACTCCTAGTAGGTTTGTCCTATAGGTCTGGTTACCTACTCAGAGAGCAACCTCTTTTATCTCACTTGTGTCCTTCACAGGGAGAAATATCCTGTAGTATATCAGTCTGATCTCAGTCAATAGAGTGATCCAGCCCCAAAATACCAGGCAGTTCTACCCTGAACAGGAGAAACCACAAACCCCAGACATATGTTTCAGCCTTTGTGGGCCTCATCAGTGAAGTACAGCTGTACTCCCTGTAGCACAGTGAGCAAGGAGTCCACATCTGGAGCCCCGTATCACCCATAAGGTGAAAAAAAATGTGATTTACTAAGGCAAATCATGTATACATAGACCTTCCATGGTGGGAAATCAGCTCAAGCAACTTAATGACTACAAACAATAATTTATAGTTACGTGTATGTAATACATGTAATGTATGTGTCTTTGCTTTTTAGAAAAAAAAATATATATATATTCGCCATTAATTCATTTCTGCATTCCGGTTTTCATTTCATTTGTGGAACACTGTTGGTTGCACATCACAACTGTAATATTTTATTTTTATATATATATATATATATATATATATATATATATATATATATATATATATATATATATATATGCAATAGGGTGGGATAAGTCATAAAACCTACTGCTATCAGATAAAATTGCAGAGCATAGGGTTTCCAATCTAATTCCTGCTCAGATGTGGATGATTAATCTTAGAGCTTGAAATCTTCACACATTACCTTGAAGGAATGCAGCAGAAAAGAACATGAAGGACTAATCAAAATCACATTGTCGTTAGTATAATTGTAGTATGTTGTTTCCTTAGTGCTTTGTTGAGCTAACTCAGATTTTGGTTGTTTGCTGCTCATTATATACCCTTCCTATATAAATATAATGTATAAACTGTTTGGGATGGAATATCATATACTGATGCTCAGGTGTTCCTCACCTGTTGTGTCCTCCTCTCTACTATATCACCAGCTCTGTTGTCTTCGTATTTTAATTAAGCCGTAATTTCTAAAATTGAGCTTGTATTGTTTCTCCGCAATTCTAACATTTGTTATCTCCTTCACCTCCGATATATTTCATAACAATTTAATACCCAGTGCCATGGCAATGTGACTCATACTTGACTCCACTCTATTATTCCTTGCATTTTCATATTTATCCCAGCAGCACTTTATATTTCCATTGTTGACTACTGCTGTTCATTTGCAACCAACTCGCCCATTATCTGTCACCGTGAGTGGTGCTTCCAGACTCGTCCATTTAGTTCCTCCACTCAACCTCTGATGCTCATCTAGCAGTTCTCCATTTCTTTACTATCCTCCAGCATCTTGAAAGACAATTTCAGTCGCTCCATAAAAGTTGCTATAGTCCAGTCTATCCACACAACCCTTGCTCAACTTAATGCAAGAATCTAATCATTGCATATTACTCCCTGGGGGTCTGTACCCATTGTTCTGACTAAAAGCAATGTAATGAGCATGTCCAGAGCTCTAGGGAATAAGCCTTGATTACATTTAAGCATAAAAATAAAAGTGATTTCTGTAAGTGGATCAGACAAGTAAAAATCACAAGCCTAAATGTATGTTTAATGTAAGGAAATGCATATTTTTAATAGCAGTTGATAACCTATATATTATTATCTACAGTTTTATGACATTTGTGTCCCTTTTAATATTGCCCTTGCATTCCTTGATAATTATTCTTGGCTCTCTGTATTTAAAGAGCATTAATAAACTGGGTGTAATAATCCTTCTAAATCTCTTGTCCAGGCTCCTACGTAAAAAAATAAAATAAAATCTGTCTGGCTCCAGACTCATTTTTGTTTGCTTCCTTAGTTTTATGTATGTTTGTCTACACTGATAATATAGCGTGCATAATTCATGTAATTATTACTTAACTGAGTTAATTTTTTTTTAATTTTCTGGGAACTAGAATGCTGTGTGTGTATATATATATATATATATATATATATATATATATATATATATATATATATATATATAATTACACACAATTATATATCATTTTAGTGGGCAAAAGAGCAAGAGTAGTCCTCCACCGTAACAGTAGTATGGTAAATATATAATACATTTGTGTTCACATTTCAACGTCCAAAACAAGTTAAAAACCTTGTTACCTGCTCCGAATCCAGAGAAATACATGCAAATGTGCCCTGCCCAGGTTCCCAGAATGCAGTGTAATAACTGTATTCTCGGAATTCTGAGCAGGCAGGAAACAAGGTTTTTAACTTTTTATAGGATCTTGCGTGTTTCACCAGCGCGAGGCTGGTCGGAGTGAGAAGTGTTGTACAGCCGTCCCAGGGCTCTGTCAGAGGCTCTGTCCACTTAAGGTGGATTACTACAGTTACACTTACAACAACGATATCCCCCCCCCCCCAAGACCCCATTCTGATTTCCTACCCACCCCCCACCCCCAGGTCTCACATTCTGAACTCCTATAGCACTCTTTCTGCATGTATATCATTGTTGTAATTGTAACTGTAGTAATCCACCTTAAATGGACTGAGCAGATGACAAAGCACTGGGAGGGCTGTACAGCACTTCTCACTCCGATCAGCCTTGCGCTAGTGAAACACGCATGGTCCCTTTTTATATAATTGTACACACACACAAACTGGATACTTTCTGGGAGCCAGGACTCCTACAATCTTTACTCCTGGCTCCTAACGTATAATGCATCTCTTTACATTATATTAATTGTTTTGCATGACAAATAAGTGAGCAATTTTTCAACCAATACCAGAAGAAAAGCAAAATAATTTGATCAATAACCTTCTTTTTGTAACGAAAAATGTCAAATGTTTCTTGTTCACTAAACAGATCAAAAAGTATAAGAGGGACAGAATGGTTCTGCAATATCTAATTTATTTGAAATAAAAGTAAGACTTGTTTAAGAAAGAAGGGAGGGGGAGAAAGCTCAATAGATACTCCTAGTGCAGATTACCTTAGGTGACCTCCAGAATGTGAGGTACTTAAAAGCTGGATGTGATTCTCTCTCACAGGTAGGTGTCAGAAGGGATGTTTCAAGACCTCTTCGTGGTTTTTGTAGTGCACCCCAATATACAGTGTGTTTCTATGAGGTGTACTTGAAATTACCTCTGTGAGGTGTCCGGTATACTGACAAAAACACTAAAATGTCTTTATATCTCTATATAAGAGTATGTACCAATGATTTTTATATATATATATATATATATATATATATATATATATATCCATTAGACTTGGATTTCGATCACATAGACACATTTTATATATATATATATATATATATATATATATATATATATATATATATATATAAAATCACACACAATTCCTTGATAAGATATACTTTTATTATGCCATAAAAAAACATACTGGCCAATGTAGGAATTGGACAAAATATGCTAAAAAATATAGGTACAACTGAAAGGTAAAAATTGGTAAAAAAAAACACAATATAAACCGTGATATAAAAGATACTAAGGTCTCAATGTTTATCAGTGGTAAAGTACCCTAAAATTGTATGTATAAAAGTTAATAATAATGTATGTAAATGGTTGGTCAAACGCGTTTCGTTGCTCGTTGTCGCAGCTTCCTCAGTGATTGGTGTTCCTATGATAAGCACAAATATTGGACAAAAAGAGTGTATGCTTTATATACTATAATATTTTTAAGCTTTTATTTGTTCATTATATATCATTGATTTATAGTACATGCCTCCACCTATTAAATGGATATGTGTCTAGATAACTAGAACCTATATAAAATAAGCCAGAAAACCTTTTTTGTTTAAATTATGTGATAATTAGCAACTTGTAAAAATTTCTTTTAAAATCTTATTTTACCATATTTGGGAAAAAGTCTGTAGAAAACAAGCAGCTATGTAACCGTGCGGCATACAACATCCCAGGTAACTAATCCTTTTAGGAATTTTAAAGCAACATTGAACGCAATATTTAATATTTAATATATTATTTAATCTTTCTTCATATCTGCATACTAAACTTCAGTTCTTCTTTTAAGTCTTTCTTTGTAACCTATAGCTAAGCACAACATAAGATAAACTGACTTTAAATGGAGTGAAATATTTAATGTTTTGGCAAGCTAAGAAATACAATTTTTATTTTATTTACATTTTGGGATCATACATACATTAAAAGTCTCTTTAATTATTTACATTTTCATGTTCTTAACATTCTGTTCCACATCTTGATTTACATGAAGTGATGGATATTTGATGTATAAAAAAACTCTATGAATGTTGAAGAGTGTTAGTACTGTTTAAAATTCATTGGAAAACCTTTAATACAGCACAATGGCTTGTACCTTATATATTTCTCTATATGGTTGGCTGCTTACAGGAAATCAAAAAGCTTTATTTGAATATATTTTTGCTCATTTAGGGATTTTTATACATTTAAAATTTTAACATTAACATCCAAGACTTGTTTCGTCATTGTTTTTATGCTGCTGTGAAAAGGATTGTTAAATTTCAATGGCAATTACGCTCAGCTGGTGTTGCAGTCTGTATGTGTTCAAGAGTGAGATGTCAAGTAGGTTATAAGAGTGGAAATTGAAATGGGCTCAAGTTGTTGAATCAAAATGGCACAGTATATTTATGTAATAATCCCTGGGCATTACCTGGTCATTTGTATTCCAGCTGGAAGAGTTCAACCCGGAGGGGCCGTAATCAGCCAGGGCTCTAATTAACAGAATCTGGCAAGATTGGGTGGAATTGTCATTATTCAACATTATTTATTTAAAAACTCTAATTGAAATGTTTAATTGGAAAATGAACATGATCACATCATATCTCTTGGACTTCAATGCAATAGTAGTAAACATTTGCTGGAATTACTATGAACTGGTTTTGATATTTGATATGTGTGTTGTGTGTGTGTGGATATATATATATATATATATATATATATATATATATATAATCTCACTGCAAATGTGGAAGAGCACAAGATTCTATGTTAAACTTATATGTGTTTTAGCTGTTGTTATTAGTGTAATTAAAAATAAATAAAAGTTTTAGTTCTATTTACATACAAAGTCTACCCTGCCTTCTGGCTGTTGCGTAAGTAATATCAGATAGCCGGGAGCTCATGGTAAAGAGTTTTTTTTTTTTTCTCTTCTGAACTTAGGACTGCACTAACCAGTTAACTCATAACTGACCTATTTAGGTGATTCCAGAATGATATGATCTTCAGAGATGGATTTTTTTTATCGGTTAACTTTTTTTTCATTCTTTTGCTTACTACACAGAGCTGTTGCTGTGGGTCTTGCAGAGGACAGTCAGTGACACAGATAAACCCAGATTTTATTTGATTAGATTTCTCAGTGAAAAATTCAGGTAGTTCAAAAAATACTTTTAGGAGATCTTTACTGTGATGTGGCCGAGATTATTCTGAATTAAGTGACCCTTTAATTTCTGTAAAATCAAAGAACATAGGGGTTTTTGAATCCTTATCTCCACAAATTGCTTTTCTGAAGGTGATAACTTATTTCACCAAATATCCTTTGACAACTCTCTGTATTGACCCTGCTTATGCTTGTATGTAGTAATCGTGTATTTTCTAAAGCATCTTATATCTGGAGTAAACCTTTTGTGATAGCCCTCCACATGCCATACTAGCATATCAGTATTGTAAGAATAAGCAGCAGCACCTAACCCTGTGTTCCCTACGCAAGCAGAGATGATATCAAGAAAAAATAATGAAAGCTGTGTAATGTTGAAAACCTTTTGTAATGGACAGTCTGACTGGTTTACTGCTTTCTGCAGCACTCTATAAAACCTTTCAGCATATGGAGTGCTTATGCTCAGCCAAATTATCAATGTTGGGTTATGAGCAGACGGTTTATAGACTGTTTATATACAGTATGTGCTCACTTCTCATTAATCATCACTCCAAAATGATCATTTACCTTTCCACAGATCGTATCATTGTTCTTCTCCTTGTGACCACATTTCATAGAGTGGTTCTTTAACCACTCTATAGAAGAGACAGGGAACCAAGTGAAAAGTGTCCGAGGGCCGTATGTAGCCCACCACTGATATAAGTTACACTCTCCTAGATTGGCTCTTATAAGAGCTTACAGAGCCCTGCACTAGAGGAAATTACTGACCTCTTGAGATTAATATCCATATTCACAAATAGGGTTTAGTAATTACTGTTTAAAGGTCACTGTAGTGCTCATACAATAGGGTTTTGTTTCTTTATTTCGTAACTAATTAGCATTATCAGCATTTTAAGTATATACACTCTACCCAGGAGGCTGTCCTAATTTTGTTTCTGACAAGTCTAGGTTTGCCTCCAATAGACATTGCAGGGTAGGAGGCAAATAAAGTCTCCATTCAAGCATATCTGCTGAAGTCTGGAACACTAAAGTTTAAATGTATGTTTTATTACCTTAAATGAAATTCTAGAAATATTGATTTTATTGCTACTCCTTAAATAAACAAATGCAACCCTATTGTATAAACACTACAACGGTCCTTTTAATGTTAGCTGTTTGGTTTGAGTTTAGAGCCAGTAAGCGGTAGCCTAAGTAGGCAAAATGCTTACATTTGTGGCGAGACCTGACAAATCCAGTAATCCTTTGTTAGGAAATCACAGAGCGCTAGTATTGATTAACACACACTCTCTCTCGATGGACACATGACTATATTTATTTTACATGTTATTGAAGAAACACACAATTACAATACTTTCCTTAATCTGGTTAAATGTTATTTTTTTTTATTTTTTTATATAAAGATCTGAAGTCTAGTAAACATGCATGTCATTCTGTGACACTCCTCGTGTTTCTCAATTGTTCCAATAATCATTGCTTCTCCGCATCTCACAATGCTTTTGATAAATGACTTGAGTTCTCTGTCGTCATTGTGTGTAGTGCAGTCAATACTATTCTCTTGGTTGGACACAATTGAATCCATTTTAGTAAATGGTGGCATGGTGAAATTGTAGCTAGGAAATGCTGTAAGAAAAAATATGTTTTTGTGTTTCGCTCTTCTTATTTTGTACAGACTTGATAAGTGGAAGTTGTTTTGCTACTACATTTCCAGTCAATACCATTACACTTTTTTATTGTAGATTTGAAGGTTTTTGGGAACAATATTGCAAAATTCAGGGCATTGCTTACATTTTATATTTTCAACATCTGTATAATGAATCACTGTATGTATCACATTTTCAGTCTGTTTGTCATAAATTCATACTGTCTTGTCAGACTAAAAAGAAGTACTGTATATACTTGAGTATAAGCCGAGTTTTTCAGCCCTAGTTTTAATGTTAAAAAGGGCCCCCTTGGCTTATACCCGAGTCACTCACCCCCCCCCCCCCCCCCCCGAGGATGAGGAGGGAGGTTGAGGATGAGGAGGGAGGTTGAGGATGAGGAGGGGGTGAGGAGGGAGGTTCAGGATGGGAGGCTGAGGATGAGGAGGGGGTTGAGGATGGGGGGGTTGAGGATGAGGGTGTTGAGGAGGGAGGTTGAGGATGAGGAGTGGGGAAGAGACACAGGGAAGGGAGAAGAGACACAGGAGAGAGAGGGGCACAGGGCGCAGCACATTTCCCTAACCCTCGGCTTATACTCCTGTCACTCATTTTACCCAGTATTTTGTGGTAAAATAGGTGCCTCGTCTTATACTCGGTTCGGCTTATACTCGAGTGTATACGGTATTCTTTGATTTAGGTCAGTTTTTACTTTGTCCGACTGAGCTTTCAGATTATTAAGGTTAGTTTTAGGTTATATTATGTCCACCAAGATCATAGGGCTTATCTTCTATGCTATCCCTTGCCCTCCTATTCGCCATGTTTTTTCTATTGAGTTTAGATGTTTTGTTTTGCGTTAAAGTCCAAAATTTCATTGTGGTTTTTAAGGAATATATTTTTGTAAGCGCCATGGTTCAAATTAAGTTAAATAAAGTGACTTTTTAGGTTTAATTTTTGTTTGTCCAGATAGTTTATTCATTATAGTTGTACCTAAAGTCTTTTCCTATTGTGAGACTGACTCACATTGTCTTAGCATTGAGATGTTTGAGGTCCAGTGCATTGTTGTTTTTTTTTTTTTTGTCCCAGTGAATGGCCATGTACATTTTCATGTTTTTGGATCATCCTGTGGTGTGTGCTGCCTCCTTGAGGAGCTTTATTTGCCCCTGTCTCATTTCCCGTATGTACAGCAGTTTTCTCCCCAGAAATTTTTAGGAGCCATGTGACATTTTAAGGAGTATCCAGGTGAGGGCATAGTTATAAAATGTTTGCTTGTGTGTTATTTGCTTCTCAAGCCAAACCGTTCTTCAAATTAGGCGGGTAGGGCGCTCCCCTAGATCATGCTGGGGAGAACACTGTACAGGGTCAGAACACCCCACTTTTGAAATAGTATGTTTTCGTATGGCAGGAACACCCAATATGAAAAACCTGATTTAACATGGAATTGTGTATGGGGCAGGGAGGCTATCCCACAGTGGAGGAGTCTCATTTTCGAATGCTTTAACAAATCATCACCTGTCACCTTAAGCAAAATTGATTATTGTATTGGGGTTCCTTCAGAGACCCTGTGTACCCACATTCATCAAAAGTAGTTATGAAAACTCTCCTATTCATCATAAGGAGTTGATGATTGACATAATTCCATTTGTTGTCAGTTAATCAATGTTTTTATTTGAAGATGCAGGGCTTAATTAAAGCTCTCCCCAACGAAATAAAATAATATATTTTTTCCTTCAAGTAGGACCAAGTCCCTCCTACTTACTCCTCACCACTTTGACAATTCCCAAGGTTCTTAGGAGAAATCGGCGTATAACACGCACTTTTTCTCCCTGAAAATAGGAGGCAAATAATAGGTGCGTGTTATACGCCGATATTCCCTCCCCCCCTCCTCATCCTCAACCTCCCTCCTCACTCTAAACCCCCTCCGCATTCTAACCCCCTCCTCCTCAAACTAAACCCCCCCCTCCTCCTCAACCTAAACCCCCCTCACTTACCTGCTTCAGCTCCGGCCTCCGCTACTTGACCCGGTGACGTCACATGCGCGCCACGTCATTAGCATATACCGGGTGGCACCCGGTATATGCTAATGACGTGGCGCGCTGGCGCACATGTGACGTCACCGGGTCAAGGAGCGGAGGCCGGAGCAGAAACAGGTAAGTAAGGGGGGTTTAGGTTGAGGGGGGGGGTTTAGAATGAGGAGGGGGGGTTAGAATGAGGAGGGGGGTTTAGAGGTTGAGGATGGGGGGGTTGAGGATGAGGAGAGGGGTTGAGGATGAGGAGGGGGGTGAGGTTGAGGATTTTGCTTCAAAGTTTTTTATTTGAATTTTTTTTTTCCCTGAAATTCCCTTCTTAAAATGAGGTGCGTGTTATACGCCGGTGCGTGTTATATGCCGATAAATACGGTATATATATATACTAGAGAATTGCCCTTCAAAAAATGACGGCAAGGAAATTGTAAGGTAGCTAATGCTGTTTGGTGTATAATAATGAAATCTATAATCCATTAATAAATGAATATACTTTACGTATTTTGAAGCATTGTGTTGAAGAGCTGGCAATCTATTTTGATGTTGCTGCAGCATTAGTGGTGTGGAGCTGCTGTGTAAGTGTGGTGAATGTGTGCAGTGTAATAGTGTGCGTGCACAAGACCAAACCGTTAGCGTAGTTGTGTACTTCCGCATTGTCGTAAAATGGCGGGTAATGTGTGGTATGCGTCTTAGCGGAATATCCGTAGGTCTTTTGTGGTGTTTTGCGTGTTTAGAGTGCTGTAGCCTCGTTTTCGTTTTGTTCGCCAGCCATTTTTTCTCTCGCTTAGAGAATTTTTTAGTGTCTAAACTCTTTTTATTTTGAGTTAAATTAAGGTGTAAGTTGCTTTTTTGAGGTCCTGGATGCTCCCTCTTGCTGTAGGTAAGCTTTTTATGTATGTGCTGTGTGTATTTATTGTGTTTTCAATTTTTTCATGTTCGCGAGTTGCGGACAATTTTTGCGAGGTCGTAATGAGTGGTAACGTGTACTTGTATGTTGTTTGCGTTGCGACGTAAATTTTGCGAGGGTCGCGGTTGCTGTGTCGTGGTGTTTGCGTTGCGACGTAAAGTTTGCGAGGGTCACAGTTGCTGGCAAGGAGCGCCTTCAGTTCAAATTTACAAGACACATTAACCTTCATTTACGAAAAAGGGACATTCTTAGGTATGAGTCAGTATAAAAATATCTCTTACATATTGATCATCATATGTCTATGTTAAAATTGTCCTTAGTTCTTGTTACAGCTACATCTTAAGTATAATATGGTAAACGGGTTGCTTGACATGAGAAGAAAATGTGTTCTAATATATGGGAATACACACGCAGTAATATATGGGAATTTGAAACATATCAGTCGCAGAAATGTAAAAAAAAAATAAAAAAAAATGATATAGTGAGTACACCTCTCACATTTTTGGTAAATATTTTATTCTATCTTTTCATGTGACAACATTGAAGAAATGACACTCTGCTACGATGTAAAGTAGTAAGTGTACAGCCTGTATAACAGTGTAAATTTGCTGTACACTCAAAATAACTCCATTAATGTCTAAAGCGTTGGCAACAAAAGTGAGTACACCCCTGAGTGGAAATGGCCAAATTTGGCCAAAAGTGTCAATATTTTGTGTGGCCACCATTATTTTCCAGCCCTGCCTTAACCCTCATGGACATGGAGATCACCAGAGCTTCACAGGTTGCCACTGGAGTCTTCTTCCACTCCTCCATGATGACATCACGTAGCTGGTTTATGTTAGAGACCTTGCACTCCCCCACCTTCCATTTGAGGATGCCCCACAAATGCTCAATAGGGTTTAGGTCTGGAGACATGCTTGGCCAGTCCATTACCTTTACCTTCATCTTCTTTAGCAAGGCAGTGGTCGTCTTGAAGGTGTGTTTGAGGTCGTTTTCATGTTGGAATACTGCCCTGCGGCTCAGTCTCAGAAGGGAGGGGATCATGTTCTGCCTCAGTATGTCACAGTACATTTTGGCATTAATGGCTACCTCAATGAACTGTAGCTCCCCAGTCCCGGCAGCACTCCTGCAGGCCCAGACCAAACATATATACACATATGTCTATATGTTTTCTATAATATGTTGTGTTGATTCCCCCATATGCATTTACCTGATGATGTCAGATGCTGCCTCCACTCTCTCTGTATCGCTGGTTACGTTCAAACTGAGGGTTTCATCTCATCTCAGTGTTTTTGTGTTCTTTAAACCTTATCCTTTTATCTGTCATTTAGGGATTATTTCAACTACCTTTCCTCTGTATAGATGTATAGTTTCGGTGGTGGGAGTGTCATGGTTAGGGCCTGCATGAGTGCTGCCGGCACTGGGGAGCTACAGTTCATTGAGGGAAACATGAATTCCAACATGTACTGTCACATACTGAAGCAGAGCATGATCCCATCCCTTCAGAGACTGGGACGCAGGGCAGTAATGCAACATAACGACTGAAACACACCTCCAAGATAACCACTGCCTTGCTAAAGAAGCTGAAGGTAAAGGTGTTGGACTCGCCAAGCATGTCCCCAGACCTAAACCCTATTGAGCATCTGTGGATCATCCTCAAACGGAAGGTGGGAGAGTGCAAGGTCTCTAACATCCAATAACTCTGTGATGCCATCGTGCAGGAGTGGAAAAGGACTCCAGTGGCAACCTGTGAAGCTCTGGTGATCTCCATGTCCATGAGGGTTAAGGCAGGGCTGGAAAATAATGGTGGCCACACAAAATATTGACAATTTGGACATTTCCACTTAGGGGTGTACTCACTTTTGTTGCCAACGATTTAGACATTAATGGCTGTGTGTTGGGTTATTTTGAGGGGACAGCAAATTTCGTTATAGCAGGGTGTCATTTCTTCAGTGTTGTCACATGAAAAGATATAATAAAATATTTACAAAAGTGTGAGGGGTGTACTTACTCTTGTGAGACACTGTGTGTGTATATTGATGTGTGTGTGTGTGCGTCTCTCTCGATCTCTCGATGTCTCTGTCTCTGTCTCTCTCTCGTGCTCATTGCGAGCCTTTCCTCCCGCCTACTGTACGGTCCTTTCATTGCAGGTTTTGTTAACCTGCAAGTTTTTTTATGCTTTGGAATGCCATGTGTCTTTCCACCATCTCCCCCCCCCCCTGTTCCTTCCCTGTGTGTTTGTCCTCTGTGTGTCTTGCGTGCCTGGCGTTGTTGGTGTAAGTGTTCCTAAGTCCTGCGGGCCTGGCTTTTCTCAGCCTCATTTTCATAAAGTTTCAGAGTTTTTTACTTTATTTTTCGGCCGCCATTTTTTCCCCCTTGCTTTGCTGATTTTGGATTTACGAAAACCCCAAAATATTGCTCAAAATCGCTTGTAACCTCACTCCCAGGCTTCCTGGCTCTCCCCCGGTCTTGTCTGTGAGTGTGTTATTATATTTGTCAAATTTGTTGGTTTGTTTTAAGATTTCCGCGCTTGGTTCGCAGTTGCGCCCCTCACAATGCAGCCTAAGTCCCGCGTGCTTCAATCCAGCCTAAGTTCTGCGCCGTACGCTGCTCGCTTTGCAGATGAGCGCCTTTGGCGCTTATGCGGCCTAGGTCGTTCGCAACTGCGTGACCAACATTGCAAACGTCCTGAATATATATATATATATATATATGTGTGTATATATATATGTGTGTGTGTATATATATATATATATATATATATATATATATATATATATATATATATATATATATATATATATATATATATACACATATACATGTGTTCTTCCCTAAATTAGGAGGAGATTTAAAAGAATCTTAGTCATATACATAATTGTATTTTAAACATACTTTTTTTTTAATGCAAGATTATTAGCATTGAAAAATTACTTGAACGCTTATAATATGATATAAAATGTCAGGGGGCCTTTGGAATTTATCCACAAGCTTGTGTTTTTTATTACAATCTTTTTGAATGTAAAACTAGCTAAATTAAACATTCTGTTCATCTATTTCTGTATTGCTTTGGTGTTCAATTTTAATTTAATAGTGTTTCTTATGCAAAAACATAATTTGCAATTTATAAAACTTGTTATAAAATATACCCTTTTAAATGCCTGACTACAGTGATGCAACTTTAATTGACTAAACAAATATTTGGAAATGGGGGGGAAACAACCTTCTGAGACGAAGATAATAAAAAAAAAAACAGTAGCCTTGCAAAACTGCTATAATTATCTCTGATGTACCAGTTTAGTCTTACATTATGAAATAAGCCACAGGCATCATCACCTTCCAAAGCTGGTGAAAATGTGTTGTAGTGCAGATAGCACATGCTAGTGTTATGGTATGTAATGCTTGCAGAAATATTTATTTAGTTAAATTAGGATGAAATGTTATCCGCATATTCAGCTTTTGACTCTGAGAAATATGTAAATAGTCCTTGCATCTCTTGTCTGTCTTTTTTGCTCTTTGTAAATTCTTATTAAATAAATATATTAATGGTAACGGAATTAAACTTGCAGAAATTAGTGTTCTGTGGCTTCACAGTCTTAAGTATCATTTTTCTCCAGCTCTAATGATTATTTCAATCTTAACTTTTTTTTTGTAATGAATCTGCAGAACCATTTAATAATCTATAAGAATCCATCATACGAAAGCAATCTCCAATGCTTTATTTGATCTTTGGGGATTGCTCTCGGATGATGGCAAGGACCAAAGTTTCAAATACTTCCACGCCCTCTCAGTGAGAATCCTGTACTATCTTCCCAGCCAATCAAAGGTCAGCTCCCAGGATGTTTTTATCCATCATAACATATAATCTGCTTAGCAAACTCTCCCACAAGTAGATAGAACCGGGAGGGCATGGAGAAAAAAAATGCATTTGGCTTTCTTGGTGGATAACTGTAGAATGAGTTTACAAAGTCTTAAAGGACTACACTAGTATACACAAGACCTGTATTGTGCCTTTTTTTCCCCCATGGACAAGGCATTACAGAGACATTGGTAGAAATGGCTCATATAGTCCCATGTCCCCATTTGTAAAGGTTGTATTTATCTTTTTAAAAAAAAGTGGAACCTGAGACCTCTCGTTTGAAATTAATCTGATGTTAAATGGCCAGTGAAGGCCATATTTACAATATGCTCATCACAGGACCTCCAGTAGTTTTCATCTCTGTAGCTTGGCGTACTCGCTTACAACATTAGTATCTCACAGAGATGCCATTCAGATTTCTGATAACTGGAAACAACGAGTCTTAGGAGATATTATTAATTGTATTTGTGGGAAGGCATGCCTTAAACTACCCTTGGGCTGTCTCCACTGCTCTCTATGCAGTTGCAAGATGCCTAAGGACAAATAAAATACAGATATATTCCACAGTGGCTAGAAGTGGTAATAAGTGTTTGGAAATGTGAAGAGGAGGTTTCAAAAGTTACAATATAAAGTAGTGTAAGGTGATATACAAGTCTGAGGAGGTTTTTTATTTTTTATATATATATTGGATTTGCTAAATTACTTTAATTTTGAGTAATTTAAAATCAAGTGTGCTATTAAAAATGCCTACAGGAAGTTTAATTTAAAACGTTTAAATACATTCCTTTGGTAAGACATCTAAAGCTCCAAATTAAGGATAACAGTGGGTGTTGTTTAGATGATGTGTACTGCAGGTCCAGGCATAATCTATACTTTTTTCCTATATGAATATAATAACTAATTATAGCTGTTGTGAGTTCTTTTACAAATTTTTAATCTTTTTATTTTTGTTTTGCATAAAATATATTGGCTTTCCTTTTTTATATTTTCTTTGCGAAAATGTTGTGTTTGCTTTCACTGAAGCAGATATTTGTGGAATATGTTAATAAAGTGACACTGAAGTCTCACATTTTCTATCATGCATTTAAAAGTACAAATTTAAAAAATTGCAAAAATAATTTCTTTGCCAGAAAACATGTTCTTTTAATCCCTGTATAATCTACTTTTGCAACAAGAAATGCTTTCTGAAAATATATTTGGCTGTAAGAGGTGCAGCTAGGAGAGAGACGTAAACTGATTTCTCTGTAGAACTTCATGACTCAACTGGTGCAATGCCCTGACACGCCCTAATTAGAGTTGGTCAGAAGGCGGTCCCTTTTTACATCACTATTTTTACCCTCATTTTTTTTATGTCCCAACAAGAGACCAATTACTGTGGTTTGGAGAAGTATTTACATCTTTCCAATATTATACACTTTTTCAATTAAATACGGCGGGCCTCATTCTATTATCGGCCGTAGGAGATGCGGGGCCGCAAGGACCAGCCGCAAGCTATTTGCCTATTCTATTCCCTTCCGGCCAAGGATTCCGGCAGGCTTGCGGCCTGCGCCTTCTATCCCTTGCGGCCGCACGCGCCGGAGGAAAGCCTTTGATCTTAAACGGCCGCAAGAGTTTCGGCCGTAAGAAAATCCTGGTTGCTATTCAATTGCTCCGGGAACCCTCTCTGCAAGGCTAAAACCGAGCCGTAGCTTACTTGCAGAAAAAAGGTCCAGCAGGCACACAATTAAGCACATTTTAAAGCCATAATAAAGCCAACCTGCACTCTTATGAGACTATAAAGTGATTGTAGGTGTTAGCATTAATAGCACAACATTCCCCTACACTCAAATCCGTAAATACATTTTTTTGAATTTATGTCACATATCCATGTAAAAAGTCCAGAGGGCTTGGAGCACCTCAGACCCGCCCACGCTGCGGCCGGAAAATAAACAGTTAATGTAATCTCAGATTTGGGCTGATGTGCAAGCTTGAGAGGGGGTTGCTATTAATCCTCATGTCCCCCATAATGATCCCTAGCATTTACAGAGCTTTACAGTGCCGTCTTGAATTTATTTTTGCATTTAAAGATTTCTGAGCTTACGGCCGATTGCAAGATATACGGCCGGCCGTAAGGGGATAGCCTTGCGGCGCTGTATAATTGAATTGCGAGGTAACGGAACCCCCGCAAGGAGGCCGTGCATGTTGTAATGGTTAAACTCTGTATGTTACAGGCAGTGGAACTTAAATGTGAGGACAGGTCATTTACAAAATGAAATGTGCTGGATGTGTGACTGAAGAAGAAGCAATTACTAGTGTTGGTCTTTTTGAATATGTTTGCATTGTAGGCATTTTTCTTTTCTTTACAAATTGCTCCAATTCTAACATTAGTTAGGGATCACAGACGGGTTGCTATATTCAAATATTGGCTTAAGCATTCAGTTCTAGTCAGGATTGAGCCTCTCAAACATTAAATAGACATGGAAGGTTTCTGGATTTCACTAGGAATATAATATACCTATTTGTCTGTTTACTTTTATGTATTTTATTTAGAAGTGCTTAATATCTCTTTTTTTTCTGCCTTAAATCATACAAACTATATATGTTTGGATCTGCCCTATGCTATTCATGAATACACAGACTCTGAAGTGCAGTGTTTCAAATTAGCCACTCCGTGACCATATCTCAGCAGAATGTTGCTGATAGATGGTCACTGGTTGGCTACTATGAGATAATGAACACCCAGTATGGCCGTATGGTGTCTTCATGAGCTGCAGAGGGAAGACCCAAGCAGATAAAATTTGTATGATTAAGACAGAAAAAAAAACAATAATAAAATAAAGTGCATAAGTAAATAGATACACAGGTATATAATATTTAGATTGAAATTCATAAACCTATGTCCATTTTAATGGTTGTTTTGGCTTTTTGCTTTAAGTTGTCCATCAGAAATGTGATTTCAGATACTAGAATGACACAAGGATTCTCCATTCCTTCACACTCTTTGTTTTCCTAGCAACCTCAATAGTGATGAGAAGCCTCAAATAAGTCCTCACTTTACCTGGCATTGGGATGGTGTTGATGGAGTGAACTGCAGTGCTGGGGCAGATGTAAATTCACATGTCCCTAGTACCTCTATTCCACATGAAAGACTAGAATATTAACTTCTTCAGATGACAGAAAGACCAGCTCTCATGCCCTTACATATCTCTCAAGGTCATTGTTGACTTGATATACTGTAGCTTTGCTCTGTGTTTGTTATATGGCACATCTTTTACTTCTTAATGGTGAACCCCATTGTACTGAGAGAGTTAATCTTTGTCTATGGAATATATATTTCTTGTACCTTTCCTTTTAATATTTGCCTTTCTCCTACTTTTATCCTTTTGGTCTGCATAGTTACTTTGCTGGAGAGATTCTTCACTACCTTTTTTTTATAATCGATTTTTTTTTTTTATACATTTTATTGTAAGTTTTTTTTTTTTTTTAACTTTACTTTACTTACTTCTTTGGAAAAGTGTGTTTTTTTAAATATGTGAGTACAGTGATCCTTAATCTATTTTGGTCCTTTCTAACGTGCAAATTCCTACATTGGCTTGGGGGGACAGCATCATATGAAATATTACAAAAGATTATTTGTCAGTCAAAGCATTCTTCTTTGTATGGTTACTTTTATACGTATAAAGTAAACATTTCCAACCAAATATACATTTTGTCCAGTGTACAAAACTTAACTTGCCAGAATATCCACTAAAATACTATACACAATTTGAAATGAGTGGAAGTACAAATCAAACCAAACAAAATAGCATATAAATGTGCAGTGGTGACTTAAGACATAACTTTTAATAATAATAATAAAACCGTGTAAATCTAAAAGATAAATAAAAACATATGGAAAGATATGACTCCTTGCCATATGTTTTTATTAGTCTTTTAGATTTACACTGTTTTATTATTAAAAGTTATGTCTTAAGTCATCACTGCACATTTATATCTTGTTTTGTTTGATTTGTACTTCAACTCCATTACAAATTGTGTATATTTAGTATTATAAAATTATTTGGGATTCCATTTAAATATCTATAGATTATTTAGAAGTATAATATCCACTAAAATAAGCTGCATTATTAATGTAAGTTTAACATAAGCTTGTCAGAAATGTGCAGGAACACCATTTTACAGCCACACTAAGTGCCTTTGCCATGAGGCATAGGAAGATTAAGTGACTCACCCACGGTCTTATAAAGCCATATTTGGAATGATATAAATAGATCCATATATTACACCTCTGTACGCATGGTTACATTTGCATATATCAGCTATATTTTATTCAAGCTAGGTAAAATCTGAAAACATTCTGGACAAGTGTATCTATTAGCCGAAGGTCTGCTGATTTACACACATAACTTTTTCAGACAATTTTTCGTGTTTCCACATGAGATATTTCAGTTTTTCATTACCATGGTAATGAACCTCGATAGAATATTTCTCAACATCCGGTCCTAGGACTGATGCCGGTCCCCATGGATAAGGAGAGCCAAATACTCTATATATACTATCACCATTAGTCACAGTTATAGATCAATTATACAGAAACTGTATAAGCAATTAAACTGCACCCTGTTCAAATGAGTGCAAATACAAATACATATTCAGTCACATGAAGTCATACCCTGTTAAGCATGATCTAGATCTTACAGATGGTCCTTGTCAGCACTGGATGGTGACGAGCCAGTAGCAGGACCAAAACCTGTTGAGAACCACAGCTCTTTTCCTTGAAATTGTGTGGGTAGTCTGGATGTAAAATATATTACATATTATATGCTTCTATATATCATGATTCCTGACATCCCTTTAATTCATCAGCATCAACCTAAGTCATCATTCATGTCTCTTAATATACCTCTAAATAATCCTCAATCCCTCCATTTGTTAATTTCATATATAGCAGTGGGGTCATAATGACTGAAATGCCTTTACATTTATATAATTGCTAAAGGTGATCTTGACTGCAATTAGCAGAGGGATGTATATGGTACAATATGCATGTGTGTCCACATACAAACACAGTATTTCCATCTCTGTATATAATATGTGTGTACCTATAACATGTAATACAATATATTGGTAGCTCTGTTTGAATGCACACCCTTTCCTGGCTCCTCTATTTATTTAAATATACGATAGATAGGAGATAAGGTTTCATTTGAAAATTAAGCAAGCAGTCTATTTATCTGTCAGAAAAGTTCAGATAAAATACATCTGGGGAAATAGCCACAGGCATGCAGCAGTCTCCCTTGAAAGAGTCTGCTCACCTGATGCCAAGACTCACCTGGGATTCAGCTTACTTAACTCCCTTACTGTTCACTTTGCCTGGTTGAGAAAATGTTCTAGCTCCATTTTTTTGGATACAATATTGTGGATTGGATGAAACTGGCAAGCAGACGGACTGTTTAAAATATAATTCTGACTCCTAAACAGATACATTAGACAAGAAATATGAAGTAAAACATTTTTAAAGGCAATCCGGTACGTAGATCATGTGGTGCTACCTTTGCAAAAGTGTCTAATATTCTATATTTTGTAACATTTGAAAAAAGTTAATTCTGCTTGAATTAATAAATCTTACTTCAATTAGAAACACAGAAGGTACTTGCACATTTTTTTTTATTTAGATGAATTTATAAGGGATCTAAAAATCCTTATGCATTCATTCAGCTTGGTCTGAAGTTCACCCTATTTGTGTTACTGGCTGAAAATGTAGTTTCCTCCAAATTGATGCTTTGTAGTTTGTAACAATGATATATCACGTTTCTATTATTATTATTATTATTGTCCTTTATTTATAGAGCCAACATATTCTATACCGTTACATACAGAGGAATTCTGCAAAGTGTGATATATATGTCTTACTGTTGAGAGCGAGTTAGTTAATTAAAGTTTATGCTAAAAATTGGCTAAATGGTATTGTGTATTTTTTTTAATTTTTTTTGCCTAAAATATATGGATTTAATTCATTTGTTTCAATGTTTATGCAGAAATTGAGCCTAGAATGATAATAAAATATGTTGGGACAGCTTCGATGCAGGCAAAGCTAAATGGAGCAGAATATTTATAACTATCTGAGTTTCCATTGCTAAGATGTGACCTTGTTATCAGTATAAAGCATGATTACTAAATATAGTACCAAAAATGTGCATTGAATACTGGTGGTACAAATCCAAATTGGTGCCATCCTTAATTATTCATATCTTCATAGATTTTTCTGTATAATTTCTATCTGAGCATACCAACCAGAACAGAAAATCTCTATTCACAAATATGTTTCCCATTGACTCTGAATATGTAGTAATTGCCATATCTTAACTAATGGTAAATGATGGTATTGTCTTGATTTACCTAGGCAGATACTGCTTGTTTTCTTAAGTAGAATGGCAATTAATACAATCAATATGAGAACAGACGTTAGCTGATCCATCCCCAATTAGTTACTTAACTGAAAATTCTGAAATTCCATATTTGTGTGTCCATGTCCTTTGTCCCTGTCTTTCCCTCAAACGTATATGACAAATTGCTTTTTGTAAAGACCTTTTTAGATTGAAAACTCACAAACTTACAGTCTTGTAATTTGCTTTAGGGAACGCACTATGTATATTTGATAGTAAACTCAATAACAGGGCCCTCCATTCTTTTGCAATATGTTAATATTGTATCTTGTCTTGTACTTTATCCCTGTATAGCGTTTCAAATAAGGGATCACATATTATAATTGTCAAACTGCGATTTGTCGTCAGTTTGACAATGATCCGATCGCAAATATGCGCAATATGCGGGCATGCGCGTGGCATAAGGCGGGGGGAGAGGGGGGAAGAGACGCGGGGGGACGGGGGGGGAAGAGACACGGGGGGGGAAGAGATGGGGGGGACGGGGGGAAGAGACACCGGGGGAGAGGAGGGAAAGAGACACCGGAGGGGTGAAAGACACGGGAATGAGAGGAGGGGGATGATGCACAGGGGAGGGAAATGGGTGGAGGCGGAAGAGGCACGAGGAAGGGGGGGAACAGACACAGGGGGAGGGGGAAAGGGAGAGGGAGGTAAAAACACGGGGGGAGATACAATGAAGGGAGAGGAGGGGGATAATGACACACAAGGGAGGAAGTAGATAGGGGGAGAGACTTGCAATGAGCTCCAAAGGCGCTCATTGGGAGGCCCGCGATGAGCGCCAAAGGCGCTCATTGCATGGACAGTAAGGTAGATGGTGGGGGGGGGGGGGGGGCTCGCAATGAGCACCGACGGGCAAGTTGCTAGTATTAAAATAAATAATAAAAGTCATCATGTCTCCATATTTCTATATATATTAGTTTTTACAGTTTGGGATCAACTATTGTAGCTCCATGCACCCTAAATGAGTTCACATTTCAGAGGATAAAAGCACTATTGCTCGCAATTTCATCTGTGCACGAAAATAACAGAATGCTGTTTTTTTGCAGTTACATTTGGTGTGCGTACTTTTAAAAAGAATTTGTTGACTTAAAGTAGATTATCGTTCTCTTATTTAGGATGTCTAAACATTGCTAAATACATGTCAGGCAGCAGTGGTGTAACTGATGTATTATGTTTTATGGCATATGTTGTCATTTCTCATTCTGAAAGTGTTCTCAAATGCAGATATGGCTGTAACATAAGTAGCATTTACAGAAGGTGAGCAATAAATCGCTGATACAATTCTCCATAGTAATTATGCGTTTTCTGCTACACATATACATATTGTGTGTGTGTGTGTGTGTGTGTATACACAGTGGTACTTTGGTACTCTTCTACCTAAGAACTCAGCAATACCTTTGTACTCATCATGCTTGCTACAACCAATTTGCATTATTCCGTACTGGAGTTTGGTACTCAAGGTACCACTGTGTGTGTATGTATGTGTGTGTGTGTGTATATATATATATATATATATATATATATATATATATATATATATATATATATATATATATATATATATATATATATAATCACATTTTAAGCAGTAGTTTTTTGGGTTTTTTTGTATGTGGCAAGGTCCCTCTCATGGTGAGTTGTAGAACTGGCAAAAACTATGCGGTTTCGAAACCATGGCTCTCCACCAATGTAAATGCCCTTACGGAAATATGGTGCAAAAGGAACTGTGTGGGGTAGCTGAATTGTGGCTGGTACTACGAACATCATGGTCTGATATGAGGCCCGGACGAGTCCTTTGGCATGAGCAAGGATAGCTGATGGGGGGTCGAAATCAGCAATGAAGTGCTTGGTAAAAGCCGAAAGCCTTACCTTGAAACATGGGCAAGGATGCTGTTTAGTAGATATGGGCCGAATCTACAATGAGGGCTTTATTGAAGGCCACGTGATGATGAAAGAAGGCGTGTCCTTGGTCATAGACAAGGCCATGGATGGGCGAAAATGATTGAGGTACTTCCTAGTGAGGGCTGGTTTAGGACTTATGGAAAGCCGGGGACTTTGTTGAAGCCATGTGACGATGAAAAAAAGCCAATGGTCTTTTGAATCTCAAATTGGATTTGGTACAAACCGGCTAAAGTAGTGCGATTTCAAAATCCAAAAGGGTAAAATCTCCAAGCAGAGGGCTTGGTGAAGCCTGCAAAAAGTGGGCCAAAAAGCTGCAATAAAAAGGGAAAGTTGCAAGCAAAAGGCTTGGTAAAAGCTGCAACAAAAAAAGGGGAAATCTCTGAAGCCCAAAAAGAGGGCTAAAAGCTACAACAAAAGGGGAAATTCCCCAAGTAAGGGCTTGGTGAGGCCTGCAATAAAGGGAAAAAGCTCCAACCAATGGCTCGGAGAATCCCAAAAACAAGGGAGCTCTGAGGTACATCCTCCAGGCACAGACTCGGAAATTAACTGAGGAGTACAAGGAAGAAGAGGGCTGTCAGTGCTTATGAAGGCTGAGCGGGGCCCATCCCAGGGGAAAAGGAGGGACAGGAGAGGGCCACTTCCACAATCCCAGGCGCATCTGGTTATATATTGGGAAATCTCATATCTTTTTTTTGTTTTGTTTTTTTTAAATGAAGAGTGGGAAGGATTGACTGGCATACTTGGCCCTTCCTTGTCCATTTTCTAATCCGCATGCACCCTCCAGTTAACAATGTAGGTAAATGGCATAATTCAAACCTGGAAGCCGCCTTGAACTCTTACTTAGGATCAAAAAATTGGCACCATGGAACCACCTGACTCCTCTCCAATAAACCAAAATGGCTCCACAGAGCAAAAATTGGAACACTCTCTTCTTTAGAACCTAGTTTTGCTTTGGACCTCCAATCCCTCAACTAAAACCTCTCTTGGAAAACATTTCGGATAAGTTTCTTGAGGCAAAGCCAAGCCCATTACAGCATGTGATATTAAAATACAGTGGAATTGAATGTGTTTGTTTATTTAATAGTGTATTTGTACCATCACATGGAAGCCTCCACTGCTTATTTTAAAGTAGGTGGTGGGAGCATTTTTCCTGCATCTTTGTGCAGTGATCACTGCCGGTAAACCATCCAGACTGTAGGAACATCTAGGATAAACTAATTTGGGTGGGTGGCTGACAGATGTCCCTGCAGTCCATAGGGTCATGGAGAGTCAGACATGACTGAAGGACTAAAAAAAAATTTGGGACAGAGGTCTCAACTGTTCAAATGTAATTTTAAAGGCAACACTTTTTTTCCCCTTCAAATAACTTTTTTTTTTTTTTTTTCCCTATTCGTCAACTTCCCTAGAAGAGTTTTCTATTTAATATTTGGACTTTCCTGGCCCTTTTAAGTTGATTGTCTCCTTTCAGTGCCATTTATGTAGTGGATAAATGCAGTGTTATTCTGTTATTTCAAACCCTGTGAAGTAAACATTCTCAAACATTGCACATAGGCCCTGGGTATGTGAAAATTGTATTTGCTCAGATCAAAGATTTACAAGAACAGCGGGAAACTGTGAAACAATAGGTTGTTTTAAGGCACATTCTCCTGGCTAGATTCAGCCAACGTGCAATATGTTCTTTCTACCCAGCTGCAATAGAGGAATTACTTTTTGATCTTGCAAGTTCTTTATTGTGTGAATAATCTGTATACATTTCATAATATCTGCAAAGCTTTTAATCATTCTATGGATTACCAAAATACTTCTATTGTCTTTTTGTATGTAAAGATTGGATGTGTTTCCTCATTAAATGTGTCTGATAACTACACAAGCTGAAACCAAAGCATTGATTTTCCTTTGAACAATGGAAGGATGCTCCGCTTGCTTAAGATCCAGCTTAGTGCAAGCCTATTTTTTTCACAGGCTTTTCTTCTTGTTACTAGTTTTTATTATACAAAGGACAACAGTATTAAGAGTTGACTGTATTTAATTTTGTCTCCCAAGCATATCTAGAGATTTTTTCATAACTTACATATTTGTATCATGCAAATCTTCAAGGAGTTTGTTTTAAAGAGACGTTGAAATTCAGCTCTACATCATCAAACCGCGCTGAAAACGAAGTAAACCACTTTTCTTAATTTTTAGATCACCCTGGAATCTCAATATCTGTGCTGAGCTTCCATTGCTCTGCAGGTTTTTCAAAGGCCAAAAATCACAAAATGTTCTACTTGATTTTGACGGATCTACATGATGGATCTACATGATGGTGCAGAGCAATCACCTGTCCTTGCTGCAACCAAAAGAATGTAGTAATCTTAAACAGGAAAAATTAGATTTTTTTTTTTTTGCATTAGCGTGAAGAAGGTGTATAAACATTTAGAGGGAGCTTGTAATTTGTGGTCCCTTCTGAACCTGAACAAATGTCCCATTAAGCTCAATAAATCAAACTCAAGGTAAACAAGACATTTTAATGCTATAAAAGCTATCATTAATTTATTGAAAAAAGTTTTTTGGTCTTTTCTTCTTGATTGATTTACATGATGATAAGGAACCGTTTTTTCATGAATTCAGTGGTCCCTAAATTTCAAACTGGTAACTTGTATCTTGGCATATTTATTTTTAGCCTGTATATTCCATCACATATATAATTGTAAGCATACGAGTTGTTGTTAACGCTTGCGGGCTCGCATAGTGAGGGCCGCAGCTCGCGCAGGTGCTGGCAAGGAGGCGCTCCTTGCCATCATTGCGGCCCTCGCAAACTTTACGTCGTAACGCAAACAACATATGAGACACGTTACGACCTCGCAAAAAACGTCCGCAACCCGCGGACATGAAAAACACAATAAATACACACAACACATACATAAAAAGCTTACCTACAGCAAGAGGGAGCATCAAGGACCTCAAAAAATGAAGTTACACCTTAATTTAACTCAAAATAAAAGAGTTTAGATACTAAAAAATTCTCTAAGCGAGAGAAACAATGGCCGCTGAACAAAACGAAAACGAGGCTACAGCACTCTAAACGCGCAAAACACCACAAGAAACACACAAAACACCTACGATATTCCGCTACAGACGCATACTACACATTTGCCGCCATTTTAGAACAATGCGGAAGTACACAACTACGCCAACGGTTTGGTCTCGCGCACGCACACTATTACACTGCACACATTCATCACACTTACACAGCAGCTCCACACCACTAATGCTCCAGCAACATCAAAACAGATTGCCAGCTCTTCAACAGAATGCTTCCTGCATATATGACTTCAAAATAGGTAAAGTATATTAATTTATTAATGTATTATTTATTTCATTATTATACACCAAACAGCATTAGCTACCTTACAATTTCATTGCTGTCATTTTTTGACGGGCAATTCTCTAGTGTATAATGATTTTACAGGGTTTGCTGTTTTTTACACGCATGTATCCTACACAGATATAACCTTAAAGGTAGTCTGCTCTTTGTTAGTCCATTCCATCCTATTATGCAGAATAAAAAAATAATCTATTATGTTTATCCAAGGATAACTTGAAAGAGAGAGGCAATTTTTTTTCTTCTCCCGAGGCTAGTAATTTCTATTTGCAAAAGGCTTGTTGGTTCAAAACCCTTTCTCTAATGTACGATAGAAAGTGCTCATAATGTACTTCTTTTTTTTGTTTTGTTTACTGTAATGATAAATGTCCATAAAGCTGAAGCCACATGACATTCACTTAATATTAGACATTTAGACCTGTAACATTTCCATCCTTCAAAATAAATTGAAGTGAGAAAAGGGTATAGGCAGTGGGAGGGATCTTGTAATACACTCTGTTAAAGGGCCACTTATTTCAGCACAACTTGGAACACGCCACTGTAAAGATCTCCTAAATGTGTTTTAAAATAATTATACATTTTTTTTAATACATAAATTTTAAACAGAGTAATTGATCAATGAAATCTCTGTTTACATGAATCACTGCATGCCCCCAGACAGTCACAGCAACAGCTCAGTCTTGTGAGCATAAGAAAGTAAGGGCTAACCCTTCACAAATTCATCTGTGCAGAGAAAGGACTGTTGGCAATATCTAGAAAATGTCAGTTGTGGGTTAACATCTCCTGCTGCATTTTAGGGTTCAGGGAAAAACTATAAATCTTTGTCTTTAAGGAGCCTTCACTGCACAGTGTCGGCATGCGTTATTAGTCATGCAGTAGTATGTAGACACGCTACAGTGTGTTTGTAAACAGACGAGCTAACATATTCCGTAGCGCTGTACATAAGATAAGTTCCAGGCAAAGGTAAATACAAATCCACACCTAGCAAAGCAAGGAGGGCCTTGTCTTTGAGATTGGAATCCAGTGTCCATAGTGCTTTCCCCAAAGCACCCTGCAGGATTGAAACACACAGACTTACTACCTAAAGGTATTGTGTGAGTGTGTTAGGGTGGAAGGTGATACGCTTCTTTAAAGAGATGCGTTTTTTGTGAGGTTTTGAATGTTTTGAGTCAGGAGGAGAATTGGTGGAGCGAGGCAAGGAGTTACAGAGAATAGGGACCGTGAGCAAATGGCCCTTTACATTTGAGGTGCATCTAAATCCTGCTACGTGAAATAAATAGTCAGATTACTAATTCAATACACTATTTTTTTTTTCTTTGTGAAAGCCTAAGCAATTTCAGAAAAAAATACATTTGTTGGTTAAGTATGTACCAATCTAACAATATTGGCCGCTGTCACGGACATAAAGCACTTTTGAGAGAGGATAGGAATCCATTTTTGTGTTTGTTACGTCATTTACTCAGAGCTAAATCATGAGGTTGTGTTCTTTTGGCTATCAGTGGATGGAAGAGTGGGGAAGGAGTGAACAGAGAGCCTTTGTTAATCTAAATAAATAAATAAGATTTCAATTGCCACCACACCCCTTCCCCCTCACTGGCCTAAAAGCAGACTTTATGCATCAGGAAATGCAACCATATCTCTCCATTAATGTAAACACCCCTCTCGCACACACAACAACCATCTATGTATCATAAACTCCCCTAGTTATTTAAAAACAAGCTGTATAACTTTTCCTGCTCAATTATGTTAACATTTCTTTTTTTCATTGTGCAGTGAGTAATATAAAAAAACTTAGATTATTTTTAACCACATTATAAATGATGTTGCTATAGAGGGGCAGATATTTTTTTTTTTTTTTCACTAACCTGTTTTGTCCTTTAGATATAGGTAAGACCTCAATTCACTTTCATTGAAAGGGATGAAGCAGTGATGTGTAAATTACCATAGGATTAAGTGCAAGGATGTTTTAGTATTTCCTTCCAGGTGACAATTCACAAAGCACCTACAACAATTGGCACAGCAAAGAATAATTTCATATAACAGCAGTGGTGGAGCAATTGAATGGAGGACCCTGTGCTAAAACATGTAGGGTCCCCACTTACCACTTCTCCATACAAGGTGCCCATACTGATGTTGTAAGAACATCACCATTTCTGGAAGGGCAGTTAAGCAAAGTCTGTTTTCAGTGGTATAAAAGTCCAAATAGCAATTTAGTGAGTGACTAATTGCTAATCTCATCCTCAAAGGTTGCTAATTACTTGACAAGAAACATGCCCTCATAGAGCCTCATTCAAATGCAATTTGGTCAATTGAATAGGGCTCTATATAGGCACACAGCGTATTTTTTTACAGAAGTTTTTAGTTCGTGAACTTCTATCCAAAAGCAAGGTCTTCACTTACTAAAAACTTCTGTAAAAAAAAAAGCTATGTGATTATATAGAGCCCTATTCAATTGGCCAAATCACATTTGAATGAGGCCCATAGATAATTGGAGGTATCAGAAAAGAATAATAGATATGGGGCCTCATTCAATTGTGATTTGGCCAATTGAATAGGGCTCTAGATAAGCACAGAGCATATTTTTTTTACTGAAGTTTTTAGTTGGTGAAGACTTTGCTTTTGGATAAAAGTTCCCTAACTAAAAACTTCTGTAAAAAATATATGCTATGTGCTTATTTTTACCTATTATCAATACTAGATCTTTAAAAATAATAATAAAAAAAAGATCAGACTTGTGTGTCCCACTAGGTAAAGTTAGTAACTGAAATTATGCAAAATGTATTTGTTCCTTAATATTAACAAAAAAAATGTATGTTTACTTTATACTAGCAAAGAAGTTAAAATAAGCATTGTTCTCTTGTGTGCTTTCCTGTCTGCATATATTAGCACACGATCGAGCAATGGCTGTGTAGTGGATGTGGTCTTGTGTAGGGCTGGTACTGTCTTTCATTGCTGTCACTGTTCTTCATTGCTGACAGCAGCCAGGCAAGCTAATACCAAGGTGATGGACACTTGACTTTGATAAATGTCTGATTCCTGGCCCTGGCTCCAGTCTGAGGACATATACCATAATGAGCGTGCAATCCATTGTGACATTTAATCCATGTCTGTGCAGGTCTTCTCAAGGACCAGGTGCTGGCTGAATCGACCTCAACCTCCTGAGAAATCCATTTCAATGTTGAGATTCACCTAAAGGCATGCATCGATTCTTAGCACTATGTGTATTTTCACACCTTTATGTAAAATGGAGATCTGGACTGAGCTGTGTCTTTAATTGGACCGTATCCTAGCTGTAACATGATTGACAGGGGAGAGAGAACGCCTGGCGAGCAGTGCCAGTGACATATGGGACTGTAGGGACCGCAAAGAACATTCTAACTAGGCAGCAGAGATGGGATACATTATTAATGAAAAATGACTTATTATGGCATGTTATGTTAGAAGAAAACCTGAAATAACTCAAAAATGGTACTTGGCAGATAATAGATATTTGCAATGCAAGGACAAGCATTTTAAAATGTATTCCATTTTGGATACTAATTAGATATTTACCTTTCAGAATTAAAGGAGAAGTTATATGAAACGCTCATACTTTAAATAATTATTATTTTAAAAGGTTACAACTTCTTATCACAAAATCAATTTGTAATGCATCATATTGAGTTGCCAGTGGCAGATCCTATTATTTTTAGTAGGAAACCGTGCATGTAATGATTTTCTTGCCAGTGGGACCCTACATGTACATCATGATTTGGCTTATTTTTCATTGGAACAGTACTGTTTACTAATCACAGCATGTTGCATTTTTGTACTATTATTGTTTAATGGCTGACTCTGACCCACATTAATATTTCACTAATGTCAACTAAAGAATACATATTTACAGGAAGGAGAAAAGTAATATTTATGCATACCTGTAAAACAAGTTTTATTGTTGGCTTGAATTACTGCTAATAATAGTAAAGGTGTAGTTTCCTCCACACGTATGTGGTATATGTAAGAAAGCATGAAGGGAAAAAATACATTTTGGCTTCACTCTAAAGCTATGGTGAGTTTGTTGTTCAGCTGTCTTTTTTTTAAATCTGGGTCCCTATTTGGTATTACATGTAGTGATAAGCTAAGGAGCCTATGCAGCTTTCTAAATATAAGATACACTTTATATTGGTTGTTAATTATGCTTACAATATACAGTATCTCACACAAGTGAGTACACCCCTCACATTTGTGTAAATATGTTATTATATTTATTCATGTGAAATCACTGAAGAAATGACCCTCTGCTACAATGTAAAGTAGTAAGTGTACAGTCTGTATAACAGTGTAAATTTGCTGTCCCTTCAAAATAACTCAACATACAGCCATTAATGTCTAAACCGTTGGCAACAAAAGTGAGTACACCCCTAAGTGGAAATGTCCAAATTGGGCCCAATTAGCATTAACCCCACCCCCCCTTGGTGTCATGTGACTCAATGTTACAAGGTCTCAGATGTGAATGGGCAGCAGGTGTGTTTAAATTTGGTGTTAATGCTCTCACACTCTCTCATACTGGTCCTGGGAAGTTCAACATGGCACCTCATGGCAAAGAACTCTCTGAGGATCTGAAAAATAATTATTGCTCTACATAAAGATGGCCTAGGCTATAAGAAGATTGCCAAGACCCTGAAACTGAGCTGCAGCACGGTGGGCAAGACCATACAGCGGTTTCACAGGACGGGTTCCACTCAGAACAAGCCTTGCTATGGTCGACCAAAGAAGTTGAGTGCACGTGCTCAGTGTCATATACAGAGGTTGTCTTTGGGAAATAGACATATAAGTGCTGCCAGCATTGCTGCAGAGGTTGAAGGTGTGGGGGTCAGCCTGTCAGTGCTCAGACCACATGCCGCACACCGCATCAAATTGGTCCCAGAAGGAAGCCTTTTCTGTTAATTAAACTCTTAATGTATGCACAGTACAGGGGTCTTTTAAACAATATACAAAATATTTGCTAACATAGCTTTTTTTCTCAGACCAGCTGAAATACATTTAAAAAAGGATATCTTTTGAGAATTTCGCAAATGTTCTGCTAATCGACAACTGGTAACAGCAGCTAATGATATTCTGTCATTGGGGACATTTTTACTGACCCATTAAAACCTTGAGCAAATACAGTTCATAATGTATCAGCCATATGGCATCAGGAGAGATTAGTGGCAGGATAAATGTGTCATACTGATGATAGCAGAATAAATGACAAATGCTTACTTACTGCATTCTTATATTGTTCCCCAATGCATTTAGGAGATTTTAAATGAAATCACAGCTAAGATAGGGATTAGAGGGAATACTAAAGGGACATTAAATATTTTTTTTCTTTTGTTTTACATTCATATTCCTGATCCGGGGCTACTTAGAGCCTGCAGTTTTTGTTGTAAAAGTTCCTATATCAAACTGATCTAGTATCAGTGTTTTCTTTCTTTGAAGACAACCAAAACCAAAACAAGTTACTATCGGGAGATAGGTGAGAATGACAGCCATGAAATGGAAATAAAGATTGGTAGTCAATTAAAATTGGAGATATAGACATGTCTGATATTTATATCACCCCATGACTATATTATTTGCTCAATGCTTCCCAATGGATTTGAATCATCTCATCAGATGTTCATGACACATATTAATGAGACATTTTTCACTCGCCTCTCTTATGTACAAAAATCCCCCTCCTGATTCCCTCTATTTCCCACAGTGCCAGATCCTGCATCTAAGCTCAATGAAAAGGAGTTGGTTTTCTAGAACCACACTCCGTATTAAACTTCTAGTTTTCAACATCAGTAAAAATGTCCCCTTTCCTCACCCCACTATTTACCACGTCTTACTTGGTCCATGGTCATTTCACTCCTAGACAATACTGCACAATCACTTGCCCTACTTTAGCCTCATTTACCCAATTCACATGTGCATCTCTGTTTTTTACCCTTTCACCACCAGGATTTACTTTGCCCCACATTGCTTCAGTACTACATATTATACTTTTTGGGTCACTTCTGTTATTTGACCTTAATATGCTGCCCCTCCCTCCCCTATAACTGTCAAGATGCAGACCCTGTCTGAACCTCAATCACTCTCATGAGCACCTATGAAACGATACAACTGCAACACTTCACTGTCACTTGCAACCAATTTGAGTATTAATACGAATATACAGCCTTATTAAATTGCGATTCAGTAAATTTAAATGGGCTCTATTTAAGCACTCAGCATATTTTATTTTCAGAAGTTTTAAGTTAGTGAAGACCTTGCTATTGGATCGAAGTTCCTCTAATTAAAAACTTCTGTAAAAAAAAAATATGCTGTGTGCTTAATTAGAGCCCTTTTAAATTTACTGAATCACAATTTAATAAGGCTGATAATATCCAAGACAATACTTAGTTCCTGTCTATCAAAGCCAGATATTCCCTTTTTACATACTTACTGGTATCACAGTTGTCTCTGGAGTTAAATGTCTGTTGGTATTTTTTTTTATATTACTAAAAACACAATCGCACAATTTTCCAGAATTTGTTACCTTCTTTTTTTTTTTAGCTCCCACAAAGCGAGGAGTGATATTATGCACTAGGTGTAAAAGCTGTGATTGCTATGTTGTAAATTCAGAAGTACCAATATACAGGGCTTGAGAAATTGCCTAATTATACTTTTTTTTTTTTTTTTTTTCATGAATTTTAAATACTACGCTGTAACTGTATTTTTTTTTTTTTTTTACAAAGTTCACATTTTATATTCTGGGTCATTTTTTAATCTAGTAAAGTAATCACTTTTGCTGTTAATAAGCTTTAGACTATTCAGAATAAGGGTTATGATATATAATAGGGTCAGAATACATTATCCCTGATTATGGAAATTAATTCAATAAAAAAAACAAAAAACCTCAATCAAAATCTAGAGTCAAATAATTGCATCCTAACATGCATCATAATGCTCTGTTATATGGGATAGTTTATATATTTGAGTACTGCAACTAAATCCTGTTCTACTGAGATATGTTCTAGTATCTGGGAGCCAATGTCACCTTCAGATGTATGAAACCGAGAATAACCATGTAGTACAAAATGAGAATGCAGCTGCTTCTCCTGCACAGTTCAGCCTTGGTATAAATCCCTTCCCTTCATTTGACCATCGGTGTGAGTCAGTGACTGGGGAACCGGCTCAGCCATCCAGAGCAGAGTGATGACTGAAGGCTCAGCGAGTGCGTGTACGGCTGGGACTTTCTGTCCCCAGCTTTTGCTCTATGCAACAATGGAGAAATTAATGTATGCTACATTACTACGAAACTACTATAATAAATCATTTTGCAATTCTTTTGTTGAGCGTAATTTCGAAATACACCAACTGTGCAATTTTATTTACCTTGCTCCAGCAAATGTTAATCTACTACCTGGTGACCAATATGTTATGTCGGTAGAAATAATTAGTTTAACCTATGTTTGCCAGGATGGAATGGAGGGGTAAGATTAAAAAGGTTATTATGTAAGGTTAAGAAAGCTACAAGCATAGTAATCCAATCCTGGATAAACAATATAATTATTTATAGGTATGCACACTTTTTATTAGTAATCTGTGAATGTTTCAGTGGAAGATTCCAGAGCAAGGTCCTTTTCAGCAGAACTAGATTGCGTAAAGCACTGGGAGTCAACCTGGTCCCTATCGCCCAATAGTAAGCAATTCACGGTGGGCGGTGGGTTAATCACTAGGTGGCATCACTGACGAGTGTTGTCACACACTGTAGCCCCGCAGCATCACGCCTGGCTGGTTAGAGAGCCTAGGCACAGAAATCCAGACAGGATCACTATCTAGTAAGTACAGGACGGTACATGGCTAGGGTCATATGATTTATGTAACAGAAATAAGTTACTGCAGCACCGGTGTGGAAAAAAAAGCTAATTTTACCATCAGCAGTGGGCGGTAGGTATTAAAATGTTGACAACTCCTGGTTTAGAGGGTCATTTTCATTCCCAACAAGTCAGTTTCATCTTAAAAAAACATAAACAATTGGTCATTTTCTTTACATCATTCCTGAGATACTGAGGACAGTCTTCATTATTCTAATGTGCAGCTTCTTGTGCTAATTAGCAGTGAAGAGTTCTTGGTAACTGTGGGGCACGCTGTGTGACCAGAGAAACAGACAGAATGTTATTAATTATTACAGCTCTCATTAAGTATTCGTGAGATTTGATTTGCATAATACAGTTCAAACAATGCTGAGAATCTCATCATCTTGGAAAATAAATATGTAGTACACTGTAAAGCCAGTGTTTCCTGCTCGTAAGAATAACCTAAAGAATATTTGACTCCGAGATGATAGTCTGTTTAATATCAATTCCACAATCCAACACCCCACCTGTCTAATATTTTCTAGAATTGGAGGACCCATCCCCAAATCATACATTCAGCACAAGGGTACCAAAGTATATTGTACTGCCTAGTGCAGGGGTTGACAAATGTATTACAAACATAAGAGCTAATCAAACCAGGGTATTATATATGTATCTAAATATCTAGAATAACCAAACAAAATTGGGAACTAGAAGCAAAATTTAATGAGCCATGGCTCCCTCATTCTGGGGTGGGACTTGTCAAGCCCTGGTCTAGGTCCGAATTCAACTTTTAGACAGACTGGAGCTTAGGTTAGTTCGAAGAAGCAATGTACTGATATGATAGTATGGAAATACTTTCTTTTACATAATTCTTCAAAGTCCAAATATATTAATGAAACTGAAGTCCCTATTTCTTTTTTCTTAATGTATACACTCACAAATATTTTAATATAATCGCATACAGAAATTGACATGATGTTAGTTTATGTAATGAAGACGTTTTATAATAGTAATAATACTACATTACTAAACCGCTTATTTGCAAAATTTGGGAACATCAGGTGGTATATGACAAATTTAATAATGCAGTTGAGGTCTGAAAAAAGAGCTGTAAGTTCTGATTGGTCCCAGTTCTGCTTATTCACCACCCTTGGTGTAAGTTTTTCTTTTCTTTTTTACCATTTATGAATGTACTCATTTTCAGCATCCTGCCAATAGTGGCTGCCTTTTTACACAACCTTGTATTATTTCTTTAATTCACATTATTTAGATAAAGAGCCAAATATGTCTGCAGCGTCAACCTCTCAAAATGCAACTGCAATCTCAAATGCAGAGACAAACCAGTACAGCAGGTTCAGATGGCTCTGTGCGGGAGCGCTCTCAGTATACAGAGTAAGGGGCATATAAGGTGTAGTAAATAAGTGCACATACCACTGGTACTTCTGTGGATTGTTGGGAAATGTGGTCTCCCACCCTCTTGCCAAACACTCCTATATACTCACAGTGATATCAGTAAAGGTGTGGTACCCTATTAGTAATATTTACCTTTTCTTGTGCATCTGTGATTATATCAGCCAGCCCTTATTTAACATACATAGGTTCACCTATGTTTCTCCATATGATGGGGCCACATTAAAGCACTACTGCAAAGTAGTTATTTTAGTCCATATTAAAAAAAGACCTAGACTTGGTTGGGCAAGACCTATTAGTTGATATACAGTATTTGTTCATATTGAGTATACAACGTATTTCTTGCTGAAAACTATAAGATAATCACATGTAGCTTGATATGAATGAAAGAAACCACGAATACAGCAATAATAATAAAGTGAATGTGTGTGTGTCACCAGAACCCTGAGATGGCAAATTAGGACCATATCCCAGAGTTAGCCTTTTTATATTTTTGCATGATTTATTCATTATTTTTTATTTTGTTTTAGATTGTTCTTTGTTTTTGGAAGATCTGTTTATCTCCTCTGAATTACAAGAACTATTTAACAGGTAAAGCCACTGCTAAATATTCAGTAAAATATAAATGTCCATATAGACAGGGACAAAAACTTCTAAGTATAAGACCTCTCTATGAAGGCTTCTTTCCAGCATCGCAAAAAATGGAAAACAGCCTATCTGGCTCCTAAAATAACTTCTTTGCTCCTATTTTTTTAGTTTAAATCTATACAAGTGTGTGTGTGTGTATGTATGTGTGTGTGTGTGTATATGTGTATATATATATATATATATATGTATGTATATATATATATATATATATATATATATATATATATATATATATACACATATACACACACACCCCCAGGGGACCTATGTTTAAAAATACACATACTAAGGTGAGTCCACAATGAATGTAATTCTTCATGTCACAAAGCTCGGTTTGTGATGTGTGGTGCTCAGAAATGGTTTTTGTTTCCTTTTTGTAATTCTAAAATCTTGGTAATCGCAAACCACCAAACTATCTGCAGCTCCCAGGTACCTTTTATCTAAAAGTTTTTCATAAAGAGATGCAACATAAGTGTTTGTTTTGTATTCCCGTATATACTTGAGTATAAGCCGAGTTTTTCATCCCTTTTTTTAAGGCTGAAAAGGGCCCCCTCGGCTTATACTCAAGTCACCACCCCGTGTCTCTCTTTACCCCCATCCTCATCCTCAACCCCCCCGTCCTCATCCTCAACCCCCCTCCTCACTTTAGCCCTCTAAGTACCTCCTCCTCTCCCTTTCCCCTCACTTACCTTCCATCTGCAGCAGCTGCTCCTCCGCACTCCTTCCGGCTGCGTCTTGACCCGGCCAATGATGTGACGTGCATGTGACGTCACGTCATTAGCATATGCCGAGTACCCGGGTTCTTGCAAGGCCATAACTTTAGCACTCATCGCGGGCCACCCCTGTGCCTCTTTCCCCTATTTCCCTCCCCTGTGTCTCTCCCCACCCCCTCTCTCATTTGTGGGTTTAGCAGCCGTTGAACCTGTAACTTTTTTTTTTTTTTTCATGCCCGCAAGACTTGAAGCTTAAATCGCTATTGCTCAAAGCCTTGTGGGCTTGATAAAAGATGTTCCGGTTTGTATTTACCTCTTCTACAGGAGGTTCCAATGATAGAAGTTCTCTTAGTGATTCACTCCTTAAATGCTTCCATACTAATGCATTGTGGCTGTTTTCTTGCAAGCTGTTTTTATTGTGCCATTGAGTAGAAGCAAGCATAAAATAATTTGGATCCTTTACATTTCCTCAGTCACAGTTAAAGAAACTCTGTATCAAGTATTTTTATGTTTAGTTATTCTTAAAGAACATGGAAAACGAGTTATACATTGTACTAGCCAATTGTCTAAATTTTAAAATCTGACTACAGTGATAATTGTGAGGGCCCTGCTCAAAAGAGTTTAAAGTGAATAATTGTATCTGTAAAGAATGTGTTTAACAAGTCCTAAGTATTACTGCCTACTGATTAACTCTCTGGAATAATGTGACATTATCCTTAGTCTCCTTTTATATATTCTTAAAAAAACAAACAAACACATGAAGCAGTTTGTAATAAATATTACATTTGCCAGAGGCTGTAAAATGTATATGAGAAACATATTGCCTAATGCCTACAATGCTTAATCCAGTTCTTTCAGCCTTGAATTATATAATCCATCTTTTAATTACCGTATGTTACTTTCTCTTCTTTTAAATATTTACTGTTGCCTTTTTATTGTATTTTCCCTTTTTTTGGATACATTACACATAATTTTTTCAATATATGGATGACATTTTGTTTAGAACTTGGTTCAAAAGGGGTTTGAAAGAACTAGTGCAATTCTATTTTGTCCTCTAACCTGTATAGTTGGCAATGCTCTGAGTGTGTTTTTAATATATGGAAACTATAATATCCAAATAAATAATTGGTCTTCATTTTACATTTTTTTTAGAGGAATAACTTTTCTAGATTTTGATTCCTGACTTTGTGCTCTGTTTTCATTATCATGTTTTTATAATATATATATATATATATATATATATATATATATATATATATATATATATATATATATATATATATATATATATATATAATTTTATATTTAAGTGTGTGTGTGTATTGCATTGTAGAAAGCATTTTGTTTTTGTCCTATCCAGCATGCAATTAATGGAATTGTTATTCCCATTAGAGAGGAGTCTCCTGGGTATATCTGTGAGCTTGATGTTTTCCAATCCAAAGATTTAGCTTCATAAGCAGGAACCACAAGACTGAAAATGTTGAGATATACAAGCTAGCAGATGTTAGGCACGGTGTGTCAGGAGATGTTCATAAATCAACACCTTTAGGTTATCCATTCTTCTGTCCTCTGCTGTATCTGAAGTGATATCAGTGTGTGACATTAATAAATATCAACAGTGAGTCACATAAATGTGTTTTTTTCCCCTCCATATAATATAGAAACCGGCAGAGAGATAGTGTTTGATATGTTGATGCTACTCAAGTCCTTTCCCTCTGATTCTCGTACTGAAAATAAAATAATTATATTCTCATTCATATTCATGAATGGGAGAATACACAAGCACTAGGACAAAAGACCGGAGTATATGTAATATATTTATACAGTCTTGACCCTGACCAAACACTTTCCCCTGTTACAGTTGTACCAGGCTCATTTGGTTGCGTCAAACATAGTTAAGGATTTTAAGCATGCCTGGGATAAGCATAAGGCCATCGCGAGGCTTAATTAAACCACACTTTAGGTAGACATAATTTGTATTTTTTCTTTTATTCTAAACTGTGTGATCAAATCTGTTTGTTTCTACAGCTAAACTTACTTTATTAGTATTGGTTAATTTTCAACATATGCAACATAAATAATTATTCAATATTGTACTCATGCAATGCCTCATCATTACACTTTCCACTCATATGGTTTTATATATGAAATACTCACATTGAACCGCATCTTAACTTTCATCACATCAGTCCCCCCAGATTGTATGTTTATAAGAGGCAACCAATGTAATAGACTTGCTAATTGTGTAAATACCCCAGATATATACTGTATGGGGCTTCAAAGTATGTTGGCACTTACGAACTAAATTACCAAGGTGTACCTTTTTTGTGAATTATTTAGGTTTATTATAAACCATAATACAATATTATAATAAGTCTCGCAAGTCAACACATTTTTATGTATACATCTCAGAATAAGGACATGGTTATTTTGGCTTACGTCATTCATGCAAAGTGTTTTAGTATATAATATACATTATTCTGCTTTTTATTCTCACAAAGCATCCCAATTCCAAAACAATCTCTTAATATTTGTATCGAATATGAAGCCTGATTTTCAGTGTTGCAATGCGTTTGTGCTACATAGAAGCTTTTATTACTTTAGTCCTTTAGATTGTCCAGTCCTGGGCTCTGGATTATGATTTCTAATAGTTTGCCACCTCAAATGCCTCTCGGAGAAATCCAATGCGCAGGATCACTTAAAGGTATATGAAAGTGAGGTGGGTTATGAATGCATCATGTAGAATGCATCATAGCCCACTGAGCAAAACATGTTTGCAAGAAAAAAATGTCCCAGGGTTATGTGGACACCCCCAGCAACTGAAATTTGCATATTGTATTTCTCATTTTTAATGAGATATCCAATATGCAGCACATGCGCATGCTGATTGGCTAAAGGAAAGGAAAGTGTCTGAAATCACGTGACTTCCCACAGTAGGACACCCCACATGTGCTAACGGAGGATGCCTGCACAATCCCCAGGCCAAAAAGAAACATTGTATATGTTATGCTAATTATCCCTGGGAATTTCAGGGGGTGTCAACATTGAGAGAAAACTCTTTGCAAAAGGAAGAAATTCAGCAAACTTCAGGCTAACGGTTTAACTGTTTACTTTGATTTTTTTTTTTATTCAAACAAATATTTTCAGACACTATATATTCTCCCCTATCAGATGCATTAATAACCCAGCTCACTTTCATATACCTTTAAGTCGGGAGTATCGATTTTGGCAGCCTGGATGACACCAATGTAACCTATGTAAAGAGAGCTTAATGTTATTGTGCTTTTTTTTTTTAATTACTGGATGTTTAATATGTTTTTTTTTTAATTTTATTTTGTATTTCTTTGCGGCTTCTCTATAGCAGAGACACGTCATTAAACACCTCTTTATAGATCAGGACATCACAGATGAGCAGAGCGTAACTTTTCATAGCTGAATATAGATGCTTCCCTGAGGTTTTTCATTCCTCTGATGTGTATGAGTGTCTTTTTATTGCAATAAATATTACACAGAAATGAGGATGTCCACAGTCCTCTATCTTTTTATCCATTTTTCCTCCTAGTGCTGAGATTCGATTTGAACTCATCATTTCATGGTCAAAGGACATGTTTTGTTCATTCTCAGCAATTTTGAGCTAGTCGGTAAAGATGAGGAGTAATTCAGATTTTTTGAAATTGAGCCTGACAAAAAACTAGGGCTGATTTTATTTTAAGCAGGATCCTGTCCAAAACACAATTGTCTTGTTGCTAGATGTAGTAAGAGTCAGGGAGATGGGTATATTGCTTTTAAACATTTGCCTTCTTGGTTATCTTAGTGCTTTAGAGGTCCGGTCCAGCATGGAAGCCCCCAAGCACAAGCAGAATCTGCTAAAATGAAGATTTTTCTCAAAAAATTATTTTATGCTCATGGCTTACAAAGCTCCTGATTTTGTTAGCTTGTTACATCTCAAATGTGAAGTTTTTCTACTGTGGTCCTTTTAAAGGACCACTGTATTCTAGAAATAAACACTGTCAAAATGAAAGTACATACATATCAATGCTTGATTTATTTGAACATTGCAATACTAGCTGTTTTTTCAAATGCTTATCTTTTATAGGTTTCTGCCCCTCTCGTTGTACTTCTTAGCTCCACCCCTGTTGCTGCTGTAGCAGACTTCCTTCTCTGTGCTCTGGTCTCTAATTGGTGTAGATCTAAAGTCTAATCTAGACCAGTCAAACACAAGAATACACCGCTACCGCACCCGTAATTATGTACAAGGAAGGGGGGCTAAGGAGCACAGCAAGAGGGGCAGAATCCTATAAAGGTAAGAGCTTGAATTCCTAAAAAGCCATTTCTCATAAAAATTTACTTTTAGCTCCTAACTTTTAGCTATAATATAATATAATATGTATGGCACGCAAGTAAAACTCTGGACAGGTGATTAAGATGAAGTCAAGGAAAGCAAGTTATAGGAAAGCAAGTCATTGTTTGTGTCATTATTCTATGTTTCTATATTTGTATCATTTTATTGATGTTTTATTAATTGTTAATATTTGCTTTCTTGTAAACATAAGTTAAAAAAAAGGAGCTTGCAAAATATTGTTTTGGGATATTTTAATGAACAGTGTAACAAAAAGAGAAGTCAAGTAATCTAGATTATGAATTGGCATATTAACTAAACAAACGTTCCCCTCAGTAGATTTAACTGTATCCATATTTACAATAACAGAGCCTTTACACTGTACGCTTGCGAGTTTTCAGTCTTGTAAGGTGCTGTAGGGAAAGCACTATGTACATTTGATTTTAACATCAAAGACATGGCCCTACTTTCTTTTGAATGGTGCTAATATTGTTTTTGACTTGAATTTACCCCTGTATAGCGCTACGGAATATGTTGGCGCATTACAAATACAGGAAATAATAATAATAAGTGGAGTGGGGGCACATAAAAATGGCACATAGATAAATCTTAATCTTAAATCAAACCTACATTTCCTGTGTGCATGTTCTTTACATTCCTAAGGAGAACTCTACATAGTTCATTGAGATTATGTTCCGTATAATTGTGTATTCATATCACTGAGACTCTCTGCTAATACTTTATAGGCTTTTACAGGCTGTTGGTGGAGTAATGGATCAAAACTGTGTTATGAGGGAAGAAATTCAATTGACCTTTCAAGACTTTAATTGTTTTTGGTCTCTTGCTATCAAATGGCTAATAAAAGTTGAACTCCCAAACCTCTTTTTATATTAATTGCTAAATTCAAAGCGTGAAATTTTCTTGCAAAATATATTTGAACTAGCGAATTGCCCGTCAAAAAATGACGGCAATGAAATTGTAAGGTAGCTAAATTAGTAAATGAATATAGTGTACCTATTTTGAAGCATTGTGATGAAGAGCTGGCAATCTGTGTTGATGTTGCTGCAGCATTAGTGGTGTGGAGCTGCTGTATAAGCATGCTGAATGTGTGCAGTGTAACACTGTGCGTGCGCGAGACCAAACCGTTAGCGTAGTCGTGTACTTCCGCATTGGTGTAAAATGGCGAGTAATGTGTGGTATAGGTCTGTATCGGAATATCCGTAGGTGTTTTGTGGTGTTTTGCGAGTTTAGAGTGCTGTAGCCTCGTTTTCGTTTTGTTCGGCGGCCATTTTTTCTGTCGCTTAGATTTTTTTTTAGTCTCTAAACTGTTTTATTTCGAGTAAAATCGAGGTGTAAGTTGCATTTTTGAGGTCCTGGGTGCTCCCTCTTGGTGTAGGTAAGTTTTTTATGTATGTGCTGTGTGTATGTATTGTGTTTTAAATGTTTGTATGTCGGCGTGTTGCGTCCGATGTTTGCGAGGTCGTAATGTGTGGAAACGTGTTTCGTACGTTGTTTGTGTGCCTCGTAAAATTTAGCGAGTGTCGTAATTTGTGTGTCGTGTTTTTTGAGTAGCGACGTGAATTTTGCGAGGGTTTGAGGCCCTTGCCCAGTGACCTCGCCAGCAACTGAGTCCCTCGCTTCGCGAGGGGCCTCAGTTGCTGGCATGGAGCGCCTTCGGCGCTCCATGCCAGCAACTGAGGCCCTTGCCCAGTGACCTCGCCAGCAACTGAGGCCCTCGCTTCGCGAGGGGCCTCAGTTGCTGACATGGAGCGCCTTCGGCGCTCCATGCCAGCAACTGAGACCCGTGCCCAGTGACCTCGCCAGCAACTGAGGCCCTCGCTTGCGAGGGGCCTCAGTTGCTGGCATGGAGCGCCTTTGGCGCTCCATGCCAGCAACTGAGGCCCTTGCCCAGTGACCTCGCTACGCGAGGGCCGCGGCTCGCTGCGCGAGGCCCGCGGCTCGCTACGCGAGGGCCGCGGGCTCGCTACGCGAGCCCGCAAGCGTGAGCAACGACTCGTACGCTCACAACTATATATGTGATAGGTAAATTGTGAATTTGAGAATGATCGGTAAGGGGAATGGTGGAAACTGAACTACAGGGTGCTAGCATGTTGTAGAGTACATTCACATATTTATATGAATATACAATAAAATGCAGTTGTCATCCACTCTTTATAAAGTAAATATAATTGTATAACCAATGTGCTGGTCATGTATTAGGGTTTTTCAATACAAAGCCACTATTAAATAATATTATTCCCTAATTCTTTTCAGTTCTAATTCTTTTTTTACCTAAATTCCTTAAATTCACCCGTTAAGAAAAGATCTTACTAGTAAGACAATAAAACAAGCATTCATACATTACCTAATATTTGCTGCCATGGCTATTTTTATTGTTCTCTTGTAAGACCTCCCCTGTCGTGTGAAGTTGGTGGGAACCTTGAACAATGTGACTGAATTTATTGCTGCACAGTGAATTTATAGCAGACTGCTGACTTTGCATGTCAGTTGCGGAGCCCAGCGTGCTCTGGACAATATCCAACTCAACGTATCTTTCTAGAGAATGTTTTCTATTTAAATGTTCAGGTTTGTTCCTAGTTCCTCTTTTGTTTGTCGTTCATTAGTTTCCAATTCTCAGCGACCTTATGGACTGCAACATACCATGCTGATCCATTTGGTATTCATGTTAGAGATACTGGTGTGGTTTGACAATTCCTTCTCCAGTGGGCCACAGCATACAGCTCCTGGTATTACTAGGTAGTCTCCCATCCAAGTACTGACCAGGCCAACCTTGCATTGCCTTAGGGTGGTTCTCTGTCTAAAATTAAACATAGGTCACAGCGGTGAAAGCACCAAATCCTAACCACTAGACCACCAGGGAACCCAATTTTCCAGTTACTGTTCCATATTTAAGTAGTCAGCCACAGTTAGGAATACATTTTTTTCCTGTCTCTCTTGCATTTTAGAATTCTGAGCTGTGTGATCTGATTGGCTCAAAAGATCAAAACCAAATCAAACTACAGCTGCATTTCTAAACTTCCTCAGATACATTAATAGTCCTGTGTTCTTCAGCAGCTCACATAACCTAACATATAGAGGTCTTGCAGCAATGAAATGCAAATGCCGTAAATTGTCCTCCTATTTTTCAACTTCTATATGTATACTCTAGAAGAACAACTTGGGTTTTTTGGTAACATTTCCACTTTAATCATCCATCCCTTTATATTTTAACAGCAATACAATCAGGTCATTTTTAAGGGACTGGTAGAAGCTGTTTATATGTGATTATTTACCAAGAAGTCTTGATGTTTTACCCAATGAATTACTTTCTAAAATGTTCTCAGACTATTCATTGTGGGTTTGATTTGGAGGTCTGGAACATCATCTGATTTGTCACATGTGCACAAGCCTTGTTCTATTTGCGAACTGGTCCAATATAGGTAATCATAGGCTACCAACATGTGCACATCTTTATGTCATGAAATCTGGTTTGTACCAATCATCTGGAATTATGACCTTGGTTCTGCTGTATGCAAATCTTCCACTGTTCTCTCTGAGGAAGTCATATTTAACTGACAAAAGTCTAGGATTAGATTTGTATCCTTGCTTTACTTTGAACTGTATACTATAACCTTCTTTTGGCATCTTGTATCCATCACTTAATTTGCATTGTATGTTGAAGCTCTGGAGTGGAAGTCTAAGGTGCCCAGGTGGTGGGGACACAGGAGTGTAGAAGCCAGAATAATTCCGGGGGGATACAGCTTGTTTTATACTCAGGCCGTAAAATGGCTTGTGTGTTCGTATGTGTGTGTGTGTATCCAAAGGGATTTTTCCCTCCAAAGGGATTTACATAAAATTGAGGAATGGGCATCTAAATGGCAGATTACATTTATTCGTATTAAATCTCAAGTTATGCATCTGGGAAGGAAAAATAGCCGTGCAATTTATAATCTTAATGGAGCAAATCTAGGTGTATCAGATATTGAAAGGGATTTGGGAGTGCTTGGGGACAACCACCTAGGTAACAGTGCTCAATGCCAAGCAGCATCTGCAAAGGCAAGTAAAATATTAGCATGTATTAAGACTGGTATAGAAGCCAGGGAAGCAAATATGCTGCTACTATACAAATCCCTAGTACGCCTTCATTTGGAATATGGAGTACAATTTTGGGCACCACTTCATAAAAAGGACATTTTAGAGCTGGAAAAGAGGGCAACAAAACTAATAAGGGGAATGGAGAGGCTTAGTTATGAAGAAAGTTACCAAATTAAACTTTATTTTCTCTAGAAAAAAGGCGTCTAAGAGGAGATATGATTACTTTATATAAATACATCCAGGGCCAGTATAAAGATTTGTCAGGGGAGCTTTTTGTGCCAAGAGGTTTTCAACTAACAAGAGGACATACCTTGAGGTTAGAAGTAAAAAGATTCCACCTTAAAAGAAAGAAAAGGGTTCTTCACATTAAGGGTGGTTAATCTGTGGAATTCTCTACCAAGGGAGGTAGTGACCGCGGATTCGATAGATAACTTTAAAAGGGGACTGGATTTATTTCTAATTAAAAAGGGACTTCAGAGTTATCATGGATAATTAGCGAGGCAGTATTGATCCAGGGAGAAGTCCGGTCGCCAGTGTCTGGGATCAGGAGGGATTTGATTTTTTTTTTATACAATTAATTAATAGTTAATCCGCATATTGCAGATGAGATCTTAAAAGGTTGAACTTTATGGACTGAAAGTCTTTTTTCGACCTTAAATACTATGTAATATATATATATATATATATATATATATATATATATATATATATATATATATATATATATATATATATATATATATATATATATATATATATATATAATCATACATACATAAAAATCTGTGGGGGGATTTGTTCCCCCCATCCCCCCTCTTCCTACACCCATGGGTGGGGATATGGATGAAGTGTTCAATGTTTCTAATGGCTTCTAGAAATAAATGCAATTTTTTCAGTGATTGAATTTTCTGTAGTAGGATGCTCTTACACTCTGTAAATTAAGATAGTAATTAACAACAGCCATGGATAAATGTAATTATGCAGCTTCATTTGCAGGAACCTGCATGCACTGAGTTGTGTCTCGGTTTGCTCATGAATATAAAGGTATCAGAGTATTGATTACAAAGATATGCTAAATGAAGGAAAAGTCATTTGTTTATAAAAATGTTATTTGTTATTTGGTTCATTAATGATCATTGGCATTAATGAATATCAAATGTTTGCTGTTTACCTGTTTATTACAAAAGGTACTCTGCAGATAGCATCGTTCAGCAAAGAAGATAGTTGTCACACTACGAGACGTCGTTGCGCCAAAGGCGCTCATCGCTTGCGAGCCTCGCATGTCGAGCCGTTAAGGCACTGAACCTCGCAGCACAAGGCGATGAGCGCCAAAGGCGCTCATTGCCTGTTCGCCTCGCAAAGAGAGGTGAGCAGTGAAGGCAATGAAACATGCAGGACTTGGCCTCCAAGCACTTGGTCAACTGCTTGCACGCTGGCAATCCCGCGCTTACTAAAAAAAAATAAGAGGAAAAATACAAGGTTAATGGCCGATCTGTGCAAAGCAAGAACCAATAAATACACACAAGTACAAAAATAAAATGCAACAAAAACATCACACACAGCATGGGGGAACAGCCAGAACGTCTGGGAGTGAGGTGGAACACAAATTTAAGTTGATTTGGCGAGGGGGGGGGGGGGGGGGGGAATGTCCGTCAAACAAAATGAAAACTAGGCTACATGACCCCGGACCGTGCAAAACGCTGCCAACCGCATAACACCTTCACACAGGAACGTACGAGGTACAAAATACACTATTACACAGGGGGAAAAAATAAGAGATACGAAATTAACGGCCAAACTGCGAAAACCAAAAAAAACACAAAAAATGAAAAAAATTCAAATACAACAAAAACATCACAGAAACATGGACGTCTGGGAGTGAGGTGAAAAGCGAATTTAAGTCTATTTGGCCGGGTTTCGCCACTCGAAAATGGCCGCCAGAAAAAATGAAAACGAGGCTACACGACCCCGGACCACTCAAAACATTGCCAACCGCGTAGCAGTTTCACACAGGAACGTACAAAATAAAAAAAACACTATTACAGATGATGGAAAATGCTTGCGAGCCTCGTAACCCATAGACAAACGATGCCACTTTACAATCCTAACTTACAAATCTACAATGGCGCTTTACACAACTAAACCAACGGTTTGCCCTCGCGCACGCAGCCTATGTATAATGCACAGTTGGGACATTCATTACACTTTATCATCAGGGCACCAACACTCTCTAACAGTACATTGTATGCTGCCTGAAAATAAAAACAGTTTGTTAGTTCTTCAGGCTATTGATTGCTGGATATATTAATTACAAATAGGTAAAGCATATTAATTTATTAATTAACTAATTAATTCATTATTAGTTAACTAAATATAGATAAATATATATGTGTCTTTGTGATGAGGGTCAAAGGTGCTCAAAGGAGCAAAAGTGAACTAGAGGAGAGGCTCGAAATGAGCGCCGAAGGTCCTCGGAGTAGAAAAAGCTTTACATTATGTGACAAACAGCATTGCCATAGCTTAAAATTGTTTTGCCCTGTCATTTTTGACTGGCAAGTCGCTAGTTCTTTTTATATTGATCCAGGAAAACAAGGGCCAGTGTAAGCACCAGATAAAGGGCTGTGAAATTATCACTCGTTTGTCCAAGAAACGTGTGTTTTTATAAAGTCAACAATAAAGCCACCAGATAAATTGGGTATTAATATGGGTGTAGCCTGCCTGGTGTGCTGGGCTTCCATATTACCCATAACATGGCTTGCATCGTTGTCATTGAAGTCACCTGGAAGGTGTTTAACTATTCAGTAGTTGACACTTATCTTGCCCTATCTCAGTGCTGAGTGCATGTGTAACCTCCCACAACTGATGTCCATGTTTCTGTTATTTGCATCGCTTAGTCGTGTCTGACTCTCTCCATGACCTCATGGACTGCAGCACACCATGATTATCCACTTGGTATTCCTAGCAGAGATACTGGAGTGGGTTGGCAGTCCTTCTCCAGTAAACCATAGCATATAGCTTCTGATATTCCTAGGTGGTCCCCCATTCCAGTACTAACCAGGCCCAGCCCTGCTCGGCTTCAGAGTGGTGTGACCTCTTGATTTCTTGACTGGAATCGGACCCAGGTAGCAGCGGTGAAAGCACCAAATCCTAACCATTGAACCCCCTGGAACCCCTTCATAATAATAAATATTGTTAAATGTATATTATATAGTGGGTGTTTGATCTTAAAATTATCCTTTTAAAGGGATACAATTTGTTCAGATTTTTCAAACCCTGCAAAAGTGTTTGAAAACAAATACAGTGGCACCTTGGTACTCGTCGTTAATTTGGTTCCAAAAGGCACAACGAGTGGTGAAAATGACAAGTACCGAAGTTCCCATAAAGAGTCATTTAAATTGACTCCTACAGGTCTTAGCAAGCACGCGAGTACCAAGCAAATGTCGAGTGCTGAGGCATTTTTTTCACTTTTTTTGAGTGCCCGGCTTTTTACAACCTCTCCAACACAAAGGGCAGTAGGTTTTGTCAATTTTGATTATGTTCCGTAGGCACCCAGTACCACCTCTGCACTAATTTATAGTAAAGCTCTCTGTACGATATTCATAAAAAATATTTTTTTTAACCAACATAAAAATTTCCCCTCACTTCTTCTCTTCCGGCCATATCCGATTTAACTATGATTCCCATTTTTCTATTCCATCTGTTTTACCCCTAGAATATTTCTTTTTCAGAATATTTTGACATTTAGAAACTTTTTTTAAAGGGTCATCTAATATTAACAAGTTTTCATATTCAGTCATTTCTTTATAATCGTAATAATAGTTTAGGTATCCCTTATCAGTCAGTTTATGGTTTAAAGTAATTCTAACCAAGAAAGAACTTTCAGATGTAAAACTTTCTGAATGAGTTCTTGTGGTAACTTCAATCCTATAATAAAGATCCAAGCTAAATTAGCATAAAATTCATAATTTGTTGTAGCCAAGCAGATACATCTACAACATTGTAGCACTATAGGGATTCCGTCTATGCAAAAAAGCATTATGGGATTTGAAGTCTTTTGTTCCCACCACTCACCTCTCTCCTCCCTTGAATGTTGCAACTCGGACAGTGCCGGAAGTTTAGTTTACTTGAATGCAGTGTTTCTATTGGTTAGTACCAGATGCCTATGTAGGCACCTCTGGGGGTGTGGACACCAATTGTTTTTTAAATAAAATAAATGTATGTGTGTATAGAATGACTCAATGTAATGTGTGTGTCTGATATAAGCAGAATGTGTTCGATTAGAAAAAGGTAAAAACAGGGAAACCTAGATATACCTTTTAATCAAGTTTTACTTTTTATGCAAGAATTAACTTCCGTGAGGCTTAAAAAAGACTCTCTTTTAAATGCATGATGCTTTAAGTGTCCCTTTTAATGCACAGATTCATGTACCTCTGTGCATGAGACTTTACATTTTTTGAAATAATAGGATAAAGGAGTGTGGAATTTATTATTTGGAATCATCTTCTAACTCCCTCACCCCTTTTATCTTATTATTTGTTCCTTTTTAATACAGTCTAATGCCCATAACCTATTGCCATTCTTGGATTATGAAACCTAATGATAAGAGCTGTGGCTAATTTTAGTATGAACGCTAGAGTTAATGCCCTCGCTCTCCCTGGCTTCCGCCCCAGTAATTCTGTATGTCTTTGCCTTAAAAGCTTGTACCATGAAGCTTTTTCTCTGCACTCTATTGTTCCGCACATTACTCGGAACATACTGATGCATCTCGCTCTATGGGAATCTCTCCAGTTATTGTCAATGGGAGCAATTAGTAAGGATATCACAAGAAAAATGCTGCTTAATACTCATGAGAAAAGCAGGGATTTAAATAATCTCAATAACAATCTTTTCATTATTCTTGTTTTTTCATGTTATTTTTGTCTTTAATTGTAGCCAATTTGGAACTCTAATAGAATAATAATTTTTTGTATGTTCTTATTTAAAAATAGCTCTCTGAAGTAGTCTGTTTTTACCATCCAGTGACCCAAAATTCACCTTGTTTGTTCCATAATTTGTAGAAAACAGAAATTGCCGGCAGGAAGTAATATATATATGGAACAATGTGTATATATGGGACATTGTGATAATATTACGTAAATGGCCACTGCAGGAATATTTTTTTAACTGATTTTGAATGTATTCATCGCCACTGGGTAAAATGCATATGTATTGTTTAAACTGTAAATAGAGTAATGGGACATTGAATTCATCAATATTACCCTACAGCATTGATGGGCAACCTATTTCACTTGAGTGGCCTCATATGTAGCTCCTGAGTCTGTAATAGAGCCGCACAGTGGTTTTTAGATGGTTTTATTTTACCCAAGGCGTATTTTAATGTACAATTAGGTGTTATTTGCTAGTTTATTATTTTAGACATATTTAATAGACTATGCTTAATTGAAGAGGGACATGATCTTCCAACCCAGATTACAGGCTGAAGGCCACAATGGGGAGAGCTTGAGGGCTACTTATAACCTATGTCAGGGGTCGTGAGCCTTTTAATACCTACAGCCCACTTTTGATGGTAACATTTCCTTACCACCCACCAGTGCCAACTAAATTTACCCGATCTCATTTCTGGTTCAATAAATCATAAAGATATGTATCGCCCTGTACTTGCTGCATAGGGATCCTGACTGCTGTCCCTAGGTTCTCTCGCCAGCTCTCCAACCAGCCAAGCTTGTCGTCAGCTTGACATTACGCCCACCCACCATGAAAGCTTGAATCTCCCACTAGTGGGCAGTAGGGCCCAGGTTGTCTACCACTGGCCTATGTGGAAACCTTTTTTTTTTTTTTTTTTTTTTTAATCCATGTATTTTCAATGTTTCATAATAACGGCAGGGTTCTGTTTGTTTTACAGCCATGCTTCTTTCAGCTGACGACGTAACAACCAATTAGCTTACATTAGTCCTTTTTTTTTTTTTTTTTTTACTTTTTAGCTGGCACATTCCCAATGTAATGCTCAAAATCTCCTTATACCTCAAGAAGCAGGCCAGTAAAAAACAAAAATTGTAACTTCTTCTGCAGCATAACTGGATATACAAGGTAATGAAAACTAAAGGCTGTATTAATTTACTTTCTGTAACCGTTACTATTATCAAGAATAGGTAGCACTTCAGAATCGGATATTTTTACATAAAGGACTACAGTGGTCATTCAGCTGTCATTTATTGGTGCACTTAAAATAATTTGAAATCTATAAATTACTCTTGTACTAGGTTTCTTGAGTAACAAGTGTTTTTTTTTTGTCATTTTATTTTGGATATCAATCATTAACATCTTGCGTGTTTTTAATCTGCAGTGATTCTAAACTAGCATTAGTACACAGATTGTGTCTTGCATAATCTTGCATATCTTGACCTCCGCATGTGTGACTTGGTCCGCCTATACCATTAACCCCCCGTTAACCCAATAAACACACAAACAACTGATGTATGGGTATAATTACAGGCCACAGCTTTATTAACATAACATAACAGGTACCATAACCTGACCTGAACCTGGGGCTGCATACCTTCCCCAGGACAGAGCTCATCCCCAGCCAGAGGCCCTATGGAACCCCGTGCCCAAGAGACCTCTGGCATTGGCCCAGACCGGATACCTTCTCAGCTAATGAGCTCCGCCCTAAGGTGATGCAGCACCCCCGCCACCCGCAAGCCCTACGGGCTCAGCACCGCCAAACAAAACCATGGCCTGCATTATACCCTCCTTCAAAGTGTAATTAAATAACTGAAGGCCAATTTCTTTTAGGTGAACCTCGTCTTTCCCAAAGAACACGTGGCCTCCGGGGTCTCTAGGGCCTTGTGCCTAATGGAAAACCCCCCTAAACGCGTAACAAAAGATGCCATGATCTTGTTTATTCTTTTCCTGGCCTTATCAAGCCTGGCATGATCAAATGCCCCTCGCCAGCGTAACCTTGGTGTTATCTGGGACCAAATTACTAATAAGTCTGGGAACAATTCCTGCAGTCTGAGCAAATCCCTCTTCATTTTCCCGATAAGCTCCCGCATGGACATGGAACCTAAATCATTACCCCCTGCATGGATCAGCAGAATCTCCGGCGGAGGAGATGACCTAGCTAGACTAGATACCCTTAATAAAACCTGCTCCCATCTCAAACCCCTGACCCCGAACCACTTAATTAATACTGCTTCCTCTGGGAAACCCAGCTGACGGCCCCGATCACTTATTCCTGCTGCCCTTCTGGCCCAATAAATGAATGGCCTACGATCCATAACTGTATGGGGGTTCCTGCAATAAAACACATAGGGCCTCATTCTATTATCGGCCGCAGCCGCTGCGGGGCCGCAAGGACCGGCCGCAAGCTTTACGGCTATTCTATTCCCCTCCGGCCGGGGACTCCGGCAGGTTTGCGGCCGGCGCCTTGCTATCTCTTGCGGCCGATCGCGCCGGAGGAAAGCCTTTGATCTAAAACGGCCGCAAGGAAATCGGCCGTAAGAAAAGCCTGGTTGCAATTCTATTGCTCCGGGAACCCTGTCTGCAAGGCTAAAAACGAGCCGCAGCTTACTTGCAGCAAAAAGGTCCCGCTAGCACCAATTAAGCACATAAAATAGCTCAAATAAAGCCATCCTGCACTTTGAGAAGACTATAAAGTGATATTCGGTGTTAGAAAAAATAGCACATAATTACCCTATACTCAAATCCGTAAAATAATATTTTTTTAATATACGTAAAATATACATGTAAAAAGTCCATAGGGCTTGGAGCACCTCAGACACGCCCACGCCGCAGCCGGAAAATAAACAGTTAATTTGAACTCGGGTTTGGGCTGATGTGCAAGCTTGAGAGTGGGTTACTTTTAACCCTCATGTCCCCCAATATGATCCCTAGCATTTACAAAGCTGTACAGTGCAGGCTTGAATTTATTTTTGCGTTTTTAGATTTCTAAGCTTACGGCCGGTTTCAAGATATGCGGCCGGCCGTAAGAGGAGATCCTTGCGGGGCCGTATAATTGAATTGCGAGTTAACAGAACCCCCGCAAGGAATCGCAGCCTTACGGCCGATTTACGGCCGATAATAGAATGAGGCCCATAGTATATACATATCACAAACTTTTATTGTCGCATTAACCAAGATATTAGGGACACTGAAGCAGTTTCTACTCCGTGTCCCATACTTTAACTATGGTCTTTCATTTGACGGTATTTCTCTTCTACTCGTCGTGAATTTTCAATGCCATATGGGCAGTCCTCTATACCCAATACAGCTTTTGTTGACATCTGGGCAGCCCTATTACCCAGTGCCCCGGCACCCTTACTTTTTGTGATTCGGGCAGCTGTTCCATTACCCGTTTCCTATCAGGTCCTGCTCATAAGATCAAATTCCACCACTCCACTTGAAATGGTGTCTGCTCCACCTTCGCTAATGGTGCTTCTTTCCTAAAACGTTCCCACTCAAACCTTGATAAGGAATCTGCAATCACATTTTTAACCCCTGGGATATGGGATGCTCTAACTAATATATTTAACTGAAGGCACTTCAATACCAATTGCCTCAGTGGCCTAACTACTGGAGGCGAAGAGGCAGTAATAGAATTAATTGCCTGTACCACGCTCATGTTATCGCAGTTAAAGATAACATGATGATTTTTTAAACTATCACCCCACAACAATATTGATACCAGAACAGGAAACAACTCTAGCAATGTCAGGTTCCTTGTCCACCCGTTCTCCTTCCAGCTAATAGGCCACGCCTGCGCACACCAACTACCCCTAAAGTAAGCCCCAAAACCCAGAGATCCTGCCGCGTCGGTAAACAATTCCAACACCTCATTAGCCACTGGTTCTTTCATAATCATATTACGCCCATTAAAATGTTCCAAAAATTCCAGCCAAATGCGGAGATCCGCTTTATGGTCCGCTGAAATCCTAATGTGATGATGTGACTGATTTACTCCTGCAGTAGCCAATGATAACCTCCTGGAAAATATCCTCCCTATTGGAATAATCCTACAGGCAAAATTGAGTTTCCCGAGCAGAGACTGCAAAGACTTTAAAGTAACTTTTTTAGCTCCCAGCACATTCGAAACACTTAACTTTAAATCTGTTATTTTATCCCTCGGGAGGCTACACTCAAGTTTAACTGTATTCAGCTGGATCCCTAGGAAACACAAAATGTGGGACGGACCTTCCGACTTATCCTCCGCCAACGGTATGCCAAAATCCACCGCCAACTCCTGGAAGCCTTGCATTAACTGGATGCAATCCAAAGAATCAGAGGAACCGATAAATCGAAAATCATCCAAATAATGCACGACCGAGGACAAACCAGTCTTAACGCAGAGTACCCAGTGTAAAAAGGAACTAAATTTCTCAAAATAGGAGCACGATATACAACAACCCATCGGTAGGCACTGGTCAACAAAAATCTTTCCCCCTATCTGGCAACCCAACAAATGAAAGGAATCCGGATTGACCGGAAGCAACCGAAAAGCCGACTTTATGTCAACCTTTGCCAACCAAGCCCCCTTACCAGCTCTCCTGACCAACTGAACCGCTTGCTTAACCGACGCGTACGAAACCGAGGACAACTCCTTGTCAATCCCATCATTAACTGATAGCCCCCTGGGGTATGATAAATGATGGATAAGCCTAAAAGAGCCCGGCTCCTTTTTGGGTACCAGGCCCAACGGTGATATTCTCAGGTTTTTTATTGGAACCTCGTCAAAAGGACCGGCCATTCTACCTTTTTCCACTTCACTGATTAGCTTACTCCATACCGATGAGGGATTCTCCCTAGCCGATCTTAAATTCCTTGGCCACCCCAGCGTGGCCGAAGCCAACGATGGGATAGAAAAACCTAACGAAAAACCCCTGAGTAACAACAAAGCGTCCTCGGACGAATCAGCCCTACTGGCGTACCGCCTTAACCACCACTCCATCCTTTCTAATCGCACCGGGCTCTCCCCCTTTTTGTCCAAACTCGCCCGCCTTTTGAGCTTTTGATCTCTTAAAGCAGCGAAAAAGAGGATGACCAGAGCCGCACTCTGAACACTCATGTCTGAACTTACAAGAACCTCCCCAACTGCAAGAACCTTCATTATAAGCGAAGCAATACCCTTTTTTACCGCTAGTGGATACCGCCGGCTTAGGGCCAGCCCCCACCCCCGGGCGCAAAGGTGTTACTATTTTTAGCCAACTACCCATATCCCTATCATCCCACTGCATGGAAGGCCTGACTGCTAACTTCTGACGGAATTTTTCATCATATGCCCACCATGCTAAGCCTCCGTAAGTCCTATGAATGCCTTCAATTTCATCTAGGTAACAAAACAATGCAGAACAAAATTCCGGATTACGCTCCCCAACTATACTGGCGTATATAACATAGGCCTGTAACCAATTACTAAAGGTCTTTGGAATCTTCCTGTATCTGCGCTTACGCTCATCCTCCTCTTTCTTTCCCTCATCCTTCTTCTCATCTGCCTTAACTTCTATGAAATTATCCAGCGGGAGAAGCGAGAATATCTCTATAAACTCCCGTTTCCAAATCCTTTCCTTCAACTCCTTAGCTACGTGTTCCCCGATAGGACCAATTGAACACAGTGCTGATTTGTTCATTACTGTGTCGGCTACCCTAATGCCTGCCGGGGAAACGCCTTTAGCCTGTACTCCATCACCTCCCGTAACCTCTGACTCCATTCCTGTACCTTTTTCAGCAATACCTCCTGATGGAACCGCCCCTATCCCTTGACTGATAACCATATCGGGACCTACCCATGCTACCCCTGGTCCCAAGCTTTTCCTCTTTTCCATCTGTGATAATAAATTCTGCAAGTGAGCTACCACCTTTACCAAGCTAACTTGTGTATTGTCAGGATGTGTGTTTAGTATGTCTATAAATTCACCTGTGGTATGCCTCTTGTCGGTTGCTGACGCAGAGGCTGTGGGGGCCGCTGACGTGTTCGTCTCATTCCGTTCTCCTGCTTGTCTGGAGAAGGGAAGTTGCTTGCTCCTATCTGGTGTCGCCTCCTTTCTTGCACTCCTTTTTACCCTCCGGTCCTCCCCGGAAGGCAGTCTCTGGTCCTTTTGTTCTGTTGTATCTCTGTTGCACCTGGAACGAGGATAAAAAGATCGCCTCCCTCTTTCATCCCTTTCATGCTCACCTCCATATCGAGAAAGCAGTGGCGACCTCTGCCTTGACCTTGACCTCCGCCTGGGGGAGGGCGTTCCCCTGTTCCTGCGAGTAGGTGAAATATATCCTCTGCTCTGCCGATATGTTCCCACCGGCGACCTCCTATCTCTGCCCTCAGATGGTATACCTGCACGCCTTTCTTTGTCCATTCTGCCTCTTGTTGCTTCTACCCGCCTCCTTGAGCCTGGCGATAGGGGCTCGTCAGGCGCCACTGAAGACCTTACAAACTCCTGATGCCGTCTGCTCTGCATTCTTCCCGGATCAACACCCGGTCGTGACCTGCTCCTGGCGGATGTCCCTTCCTCCGGATCAGCATATGTGGAAACTGGGCACAACAAAGCAGGAACAGCAGCAGTGGACACAAACCCAACTTCAGGCTGTAACTCCTCCTCCTCTTCACTCCCACTTAATACTTCCTCCATACTATTAGCTTGTTCTAAGCTGCCAGAAATACTGCTAACTTCTTCCCCTTCCCTGCTGTTGTCCCACAGCTCTTCTCTACCTCCTTCTACCATAAATTCCACTGTTGCTGAAAAATCCTTAGTAGCTCTAGGACCCCCTTTACTTATGCTGCCCTGCACACTTCTCTGAACCCTCCCATGCTGCTCAGACTGCCCTCTGCCTGTCAGTCCCTTCCCCTGGCCTTTGCTATGCCTGCTCTCTGCTTCCCCTCCACTGCCTCCTCTGTGCTGCCCCTCTTTTGTGCATCCTCCTCACCTGTCTGGCACCTGTTGGGGCTTATTGCTTGCCCTGCAGACCTCAGCGACGCTGACCGTGTTGCTGTGGCTGCTCCCTGCTCAGACCTCTTATCAGACACCTGCGCCGGCTCCTTACCCGATGGCCGCCTCCTGCTGATGACGTCACACCGGCTCCTCGTTCGCGCAGTGATCTGCGCTGCCTCCTCACCGGCTCCAGCGTGCTCCGCCGCCTCCTCCGCAGACGCAGGCCTTCTGGACGCTTCCTGGTGCTGCAGCTGCTCTCTGGATCCTGTGGAAACGCCTGCAGGACTCTGGTAAGTCCCTCTTCCATGCTTCTTCCTCTTCCTGCGCCCCTCTTGTCACTGCGACCCTCCTCTTCAGGGGTCCACTTCTGCCCTTCTTCTTAGGGGTCATCATATCAGGGCTGAGCCTATTGGGAGGCCTTGCTGCCCTTGATGGGCGCCCTCCCCCTCCAACTGGACTTCCAGTGTCCAGTGCTGCATCAATTTCTGGGCCACTGGCGGGGCCATTCTCTCCCAGCCCAGCCACCAGCTCCTGGAACCATTCCTGGCCATTTATTAATGCTTGGCTCCTGAGTTGGGCAATAAAAGTGTCCACGCTTGGGGTTGACATTGTTCCTCAGATGTAAACTCTTCTCTGATTAATAGTTAAGTGCCACAAGGCGGAAAAATCCCCCCCCCCTATATAACCTGCTAATCCCCACCCACAATTTTAACTTGACCAATAGCTACCCAGCACCCAGCCCGGTCAAAACGCTCCTGTAACTAGGCAGTTCCAGGGTGCTGCCAAATTCTGTGTAAGTCGTGGGCATAAAGCATTTTTAGGCAAAATCTTTATTTTAGTAGAGATTGCTTGTGTCTGAAGGATGTCGTATTTGTGTCCTCCACACTCCATGCTGGAGCCTGAGTGGGAGTTTTTGCTTACATTTGCAATATGCTCAAAAGTGAAAGGAGTTGTGAGGGAGGGGGATTTGTGTGATTCATTGGTGAATTCAGACAAGATGTCCGAACATAACATCTCCCCCATGTCTCTTATAGACTCAGCAGAGTCAAGCTTACAAGTATGTTTATAAGCCTTGCTTGCCCAGATTTGTAACTGCCACCTTGTGCTTTGAAAAGGTAGTATGACCAGTCCATGCACTAGCAGAGTCTGTTAAAATGAAGATTGCCTTTATGGCCAGGACTTACATAGCCGCTGATGTTGTTTCATATTTCACAAACCTATGACATTTTTGCAGATCTATAGTGCTAATCTATGTGAAATGCAAATTATGTTTACAAATATATATATATATATATATATATATATATATATATATATATATAAATTGTGTGTGTTATTGTTTAGTTGTTCAGTCGTGTCCGACTCTCTGTGACCCTATGGCCCGCAGCACACCAGGCACATCTGTCAGCCACTGCCCATCTGAGCTCTTTATAGCTCATGTTTATTGCTTCACTTATCTCATCTGTCTCTGCCTTCCCCTTCTTTGTACCTTCCATCTTTCCCAGCATCAGAGTATTTTCTAGGGAATTCTGTCTTTATGAAAATATTTGAGTTTTAGCCTCATAATCAAACATTCCAGTTAACAGTATGTCTAGATTTTCTGAAGGACTGATTTATTGGATCTTCTTACAGTCCAAGGGTCTCAAAACCGTTTTCGCCAACATCACAATTCAAAAGCATCAGTTCTACGGTGCTCAGCCTTCACATCCGTATGTTACTACTCAGATTACCATAGTTTAGAACTATGTGGACTATGCAGCTTGCCCTCTGGTAGTTCCAGGATGATATATTGTTGGGGCCGAGCTTGTTACCTTGCAGGCATGTAAAATTAGTGCAATTGTTAGATAATTGGAGCAATTCGTTGGGATATAGACTGACCTTTTCCAGTCTTTTGGGCGGTGTTGAGTTTTCCAAATATGTTGGCATATGGTAGGCAACACTTTCACAGCATCATCCTATAGGATTTTATAATAATTAAGCTGGGATTCCATCAACTCCTGCAGCCTTGTTATCAGCAAAGCCTCCTAGGGCCCATCTCACTTTACTTTCCAAGATGTCTGGCACCAGATTATTGTCAAACTACTGAGGGTCCTCACTGCTGTTAAAATCCTTCCTTTATAGATCTTCAGTGATTTGCTTCTGTTAAGTCCCTATGCTTTATTTATTTTATCAAGCCCAATTTGGCATGAAAAGTGCATTTGAGATCCCCAATTTTCTTGAAGAGATCTCTTGACTTACCCATTTTGTTATCTTCTTCGATCTCTTTACATCGCTCATTGTCAAATGTCTTCTTGCCCCTTTTTGCTATCCTCTGGAATTCTGCATTCAGTTGGACACATATTTTCTTATCTCTACTACCTTTCGCTTTCCTTCTTTCCTGGGCTACTATCAAAGCCTCATCACATAGCCAGTTTGAGATATATATATATATATATATATATATATATATATATATATATATATATATATATATATATATATATATATATATATTAAATAAATAGTACATCTGTGTTGACATTTGTTGACATTTGAATGTCTAAAGCAAGTTAAAAAACCTGTTTCCAGCTCAGAATTTAGAGAAAAACAGTTATTACACTGCATTCTGGGAAGCTCAACAGGGACATGCAAATGTGCCCACAAATATATAAATATAAATAGGGACAGTTCCATTTTGTTATCCTGCAGTGACATCTTGTGGTTGTTTTAAGTGTATTATTTTTCTTTTGTTGTGTGTTCCCGCACTTTTTGCTCTGTAGGTGCCTCCCATAGATCCACTCCCTGCCTCCTGATTGGCCCATAAAAGAGCCAATCAGCTGCATACCCAGGAGGCACATATGTTATTGGGTAATCCTAATCTTGGTGGAGAGTTTGCATATGTTCAGCCCAGAAACGGGTAAATCCTATGTCCTGAAATTGTATAAATACACTGCCTGTAACCAGAAATAAACATGCTCTTCTTGGGACACATAGACAATGGTGTGCTTTATTTAGAGGGAAGACTACAGAGCTTAAAATCACTTTGCTGCCCCGAATCTCTACTAGTCTCTTGGGAGAAGGGATTGAATAACAGGTTGGACTCTGCTAGGCAGGATTTGTCTCCTTGGCCTTTTCAAGTCCACTGAAGAAGCAGATGATCCAGTGACCCTGAGCTGATGCAGATGATCCTGATCTGAATGCTAAGAAGATAGCCTGAGAGGGGGATTTCTGTAGCCAAAGGCAGGAAATTCTGCAGCTGAATAGCGCCCCTCACTGGAATGTTGCCAATTTAATGGCATCTTGGTGCAGGAACTGGCATTCAGGATGGCAGACTATGAGAACTTAAACTTGCCACAGCTTCAGGATCTAATCACACACATAATCTAATTTATTTTTTCGTTGGCCAGCATGAAAGCAGGAGTATAATCTATGTTATCAAAGAAGACATGAAAGTTAAGGAAGAGAGCCTCAATTAATTTATCTATTTTTCCATTAATATATGCAGCATGGCAAGCTCAGTTAAAACCATTGTCGTCAGAAAAACATATATTTAAACTACATCATTCCTTTCATGCAGTCCTGTACTCTTCTTGATTAAAACATAATCTTGTTTGCAAAAGCCTTCTATTTTATTTTTATGGAAATATTTAAACAACTAGGATATTTGATTAAATGGATAATGGGTTTTAAATAGTATTGTTAACAAAGTGTGACATAACAAAGGACATTAATACCAGCACTGGAATTGAAGCAGGGAATTTGAGATGATTGCTAATAAATTCCTGCACTATGCAATATATTTATATATATATATATATATATATATATATATATATATATATATATATATATATATATATATATATATATATATATATATATATATATATATATATATATATATATAAATAAATTCCTCTAATGGACTCTTGAGGTATAAATAATACTTTGAAAGTGGCATTTACATTTCTACAGAAACCAATCTTGCATTTTAGTTTTGAGCATGTGTCTAGATCAGCGGTTCCCAAACTTCTTCTCAAGACCCACCAGACAGTCCATGATTTCGGTTTAACACTGTGTGAACACAGGGGGAGCAGTTAGAATTCAGCAGGCTCCAATTGCCTCATCTGTATTCAAATACTGTTAATCCGTAATATGGCATGTCTGGTTGGTCTTGAGGAGAGGTTTGGGAACTGCTGGTCTAGATGTAAAATTCCAAAAATCCTTTTCTTTAAACAACCCTCCCACTTTCCTCACTCCACTGCGGAGTAGATAAAACTTGCCTCAAAGCTATCGGGAAGTACTTGTGTCGGACATTATGGAAATGTTTTATATACATTTTATTCTTATTTTCTTAGATTGTCACATACTTTACAAACATGAAATGTTTCCTAAAGTACAGGGTTCCTTTACTCACTAGTAATCTGCGGAGGAAGAATGGTGTCTGTTGTGGGTTGAGAATTGCATTACTTCTACTCTTCCCGGCAACACCTCTACTCTTCCCGGCAACACCTCTACTCTTCCCGGCAACACCTCTACTCTTCCCGGCAACACCTCTACTCTTCCCGGCAACACCTCTACTCTGGCGCCTCTGCTCTTGCGCCGGCGCCTCCGCTCTTCCATGCTGCAATGCTCATGCTGAATGAACTAAAAAGTCATTTTAGACTTTATTTAAAGGTATTCTAAATGTATAGATACTGCTCTAAACTATCATGTAGAGTAGCCAAAAGCAGGTAGAAAAAGTGTGTACATGTTTAGTAATATAAAAAAAATTCTATATTTTTAAATCCTTTGGTTTTCACATCACTTCAGTCATCTGCACTGCAGCTTTCATTGAGTTTAACTGGACAAAATCTGAGGTCCTGGAGGGACCGTGCATTACAAGGTCCATCTAAATGCTCATATACTGCCTTCAATGCACTTACACATTTCACAGATTATAATGTCTAAGGAACCCATTGAAATAAGCTTACATTTTGTGATTGAAGCATTGAGAGTTTATTGCAGTTTCCAAGATGCTTGTGATTTTTGGTCCTTGCATGGTGTTCACAAGGCTGTGATGTTGGCCTGTGTTTGCTGTGCAGAGAACACATGCAAACAAAGAAGCATTTATTTAGTAGCAATGCAACTGGAGGTCTCACAAATGATTTCTTTACTGATTCTTTGACAATGCTATGTATTTTTAAGAAAGTCTTATGAGCCTAGTTCTTTGTGTTAAAGTTCTGTATGGAAGGCATGGTATAATTCTATTTCCATTTCTCTTCTTGAGATATCAACAAAATAAAAACAACTCTAAAAAAAACTGCAGCCGGTGAGTTCTGTAAGTCACTTTTTTATGGCTCCAGCAGCAAGGCCATCTATATTTTATGGGTTTTCGTGCAGCTATCTGATGCCGGCAAGGGAATCAATCAGCTATGTGAGTGCCCCTGCTGGAATTCTAAATCACGCTGCTAGTGCAAATCCTGCAATTTGTCATTATTCAGTACAGAGCTGCCTAGATAATAGAGCCAGGCAATCTCATGCCAAATGATATTAAATCTAACCTTATAAATCGAGCATTGCTCTACAGACATTATTCTGTGTATTCCGTTTGGTGGAAAAAAATGTTCTGTTAGTTTTACAGTATCCCCAAGATTAAAAGATTAGGTTTAATATCATTTGAGGTGCCTGCCAGATCTAGGTGTCTTTTTTTTTTTTTTAAACAGATTCAAGAACCAATTAGTATTAGCGTACCAAAGCAGTTTGGGGAAAACAGTGCATCTTTGTAAATTATGTGACATTATTATTGACGTACATATGTACCTTTTTATATGGATATGGTCCCTACATTGAGTTTTATTGCAGCATACATATTTTCCTTTTTATTATTATTATTATTATTATTTATTTGTAACTCTTCAACATATTCCACAAGTCAACAACAATGTGAGCACAATGCAAAAGGATGGTGGGCACTCTTATTTCTTTTAAAGGCATATTTAAGTTTCCTGGATTATGAATGCATCGGATACAGGAGAATCAGTAGTGTATGCAAACATTTGTTTGCAAGAAAATAATCCCTAAATAAATATTAATAATCCTACTCTAGAGTTTGCAATTGTCTTCAGTTTACTGGCAATTGATTTTGATAAGGAATGCCCCTGCAAACCCTATCTAAATTAGCATGAAATTCATAATTAATTTTGGCCAGTCAGAGGCAGCTACAACCTTGATGTAATGTCTAGGGATCTGTCTCTGCTGCAAAGCATCATGGGATCTGTAGTATTTGTTCCCACCACAAGGAAGCAGGTCAGGCAGTACTGCTCTGTATCTCTGCACTGTGCTGCTGTTGGCTTGATATAGGTTTAAAAAAAAACAAAAAAACATAGTTGAATTCAGTGTTTCTATTGGTTAGTACCAGATGCCTATGTAGGCACCTCTGGGGATTTGGAGACCATTTTTTTTTTATAAAATACATTTCTATGTGTATAGAATGACTCCATGTAATGTGTGTTTCTGCTATAAACTGGATGTGTTAAATTAGATCTTGCATTGCTTTTCGATTTGTAGCCTGAGGGGGAGGGTCATTCTTCTGAGATTTACTCTGACGTTTAGATCTACAGTCAAATGGCTATACAAAGTGGTGGTCTTTCAATAGAACCAAATAGAAAATGATCTGAATTCACAGGACCTCCCATTCCTCTTGTGTCTAATTCTGTTAACAACCAAGTCTAAATGTCTTGTAGTATTAAATATTGCCATTAAAGCTAAAGGCTTATTTATTTTAATATTTGTAATACACCCTTTGCATGTTTTTCAAGCCCGGTTCTTCATCAGATCATACTATAAATATAACCATTCAGTGTCATTTTAATGACTGTGTGGCGTTGCGTTTCCTAATGGATCCCAACTGTTAATTATAAACTGTTCCATACCACTGAGATGGTGTATTTCTATATAATCGCTTGAAAATTTGTTTTTCGGAAACATTTCATAAGCTTTTAGAGATTTAAAAAACATAATGGTAAACGTAATTACCTATTTAGAGTTGTAGCAGTTGCTATGATGGAAAACATTACCCATGTTAAAGGATTTTATTTTCTTATTAGACCAATATCCTTTCCAAGGAATTCAAAGGGAATATAATCTTTTTTTAGATTAGACTAGAATGTTCACTTTTAGTGTTTATTAAACACTTTTCCATATTTGTATTCATATAAAGTAGGTTAAGATAAGAAAGCGTTTCAATATGTAAGACAAATGTATGCCATAAACCAAAGTCAAATATCATCCAAAAGCCCTCCTCAAGACCCACCAGACAGGCCATGATGTAGACCACACACTGTATGAACAAAGGGGAGGCAACTAGTATGGCCTGTCTGGTGGGTCACAGATTTAGACCAGAGCTGTCCAATATAAGGACTGGATCATTTTTAGGTGTCACCACAGGTAAGTAAATCAAAATTATTATCCTGAAAATATGGCCTGGATATTGCACCCGGTGGCTGGTATTGGATTAACCTGATTTACAGCAAGGAAAGCAATAGCTATCCTGTCCAGTAAGAGCCCAGGATTTAAGGTTTTCCCGAATGGACCTAATAAAATGATTGGATCAGTGAAAACCTTCCTGTCTACTAACTAAGGGAAAGCCTTAAAGGACCAATATGGTCATATTTTTAAAGTGTACCTTTTTGAACTACTTCACTTGAAATGACACAGTTTTTAGAATGTTAAAAAATATATATTACATTTTCTATACATTTATGTGGTTTCAGTAGCTCAACATTCTGCGCTGGGTGGATACTTTGATTGCACAGGCAGTTTGTGTTTGCACAATTGGAATCTGTTAGTTATAAATGATTGTGCTCTCTGTTGCATTGCATTGAAGCTCATTAGTTTACAAGCACTCCCATGTCAGAAAGTAGCTAGTAGCAGAATGAAACAAATGAAAGCTTGGAGCAAATACAAATTCATATAAAAGTTGGAATACGTAAAGATAGCATTTAGTTTTTGGCTTTCTAATAAACATTTTGCCCACTATCATGTTTATTTATTTAAACAAAAAGCATATATAAAAAAAACATTGACCACAGGGGTCTTTTTAATTGCTTGCCTCTTAACTATTCCTTAGAGACCCTGATGTAAATCCAATATAAGATAGAATTTTAATAAAATCTTCACAATTCTCCATATGGATTATAGCTGAAGACCACAACATGTTCTCTGCTGATCACTGAACTTAATTGAGGTGGTCAGCTGAACAACTGCTATTACAAAAGGATTACAACAAACTTAATATCACTAATACCCTTCTGGATACCTACCTTGTCGTGGTGAAGGGGGCTGCGACTGTTTAGTAGGTTTTGTCACAGACCAATGTTATTCATTTAACATAGGTATTTGCAGAGCATTCATTCTCTTTCTGTTCCTCTGGTAAGGAGCCAGATAATTGATCAAGTGGTGTGAACAGTTGTGCAGGAATGCGAGGCGGTGTGATGGAAATATAAGCTACACATAGCTGCTTCTAGATACTATGCAACTTTAAAAATATAACCCTTAACATTTTGTCCTGGTCTGCTATTTTGACAATCTGCTTGTTTAACAATTTTGAGCCTTTACAGTCTGTCCTGATTTCCACCTTGTGCATAAAATGATGGCTCGACCCTGTCTTTTTTTCCTTCTGACCCTATTTCTTTATTTGGTGGTGTTGCATTTTTGTTTTATTTCAGTTTTTCAATGACTGAAACAAAGGGAGGGATAATAGCACTGTATACCATCTTTTGTTTCAGCCATTGAAAGCATTCCTTAAAGGGACTGTCATCACCAAATCGTTGTCTTTTTGTTATTCTTAAAGAGTGTAAAAAAAATGGCTATATCGTTCAATTTTTTTCTAAAGTCACCAAATCCTGGGAAATTCCTTGTTGTTGTTGCTGCACCGATATGCAAATGAGCTGATCACACAATAATTAGCTGCTTTGATGTGCTGATTAGGATTACAGTCTGCTTGTCTGTCTTTGTCAAAATAAAGAGCTGCAATGTTATCTGGCAGGTAATTGCTGCACATTAGCATACATAAGCTGCAATATCAATTCTAAATATTTTAGAAATACTTTACTGTAAAGAAAAACTGCTTGTACAATATATAGCCAACTTTTAGTGTTCTTTAAAATGTAACCAACTTCTTCTTGGGGTGACGGAGTCCCTTTAAAAGCTTATGTGCTTTGTACTGGAAGTTATATCTCAACTTGGAGCACATCGCTTTAAAGTTATCATAAAACCATGTTGAAATACTTTTTTGCAGCTCCGTGCAGAGTGCATAAGCAGAAATAGAGTTAACCCCTCACAAATTCATCTGTACAGGGAAAGGACTACTGGAATCAGCTATAGAGTACAGTTAGTGGTTAAAATCTCCTGCTGCATTCATGAAGTTCAGTGAAAAACTATAAGTCTTTGTGCTCAATCTTTGGTGTCCGCAGATGTTGTTAATCATGGAACAATCAGCAGTGTGTTTGTAAACAGACCTAAGACTGTGACTTTTAGCTGTTATTAGTGTAATTAAAAGAACAATAGATTATTTCAACATAGAAAGCTTGTGCTCTTTCACACCACAAAGAGCATTTATAGTGAGGTAAACGGCCCTTTAAGTCTTTCTAGCAACACAATTAACCTGACTTAACAGGTAGATTGGACTCCTGCAAATGTGTGCTTGAACAGAATACTACAAATGAATTAAAAAAGCAAAAAGGATCCTAAAAAATAAAGTTTGTGTAGCTGAATAACTCTGTTCGGTCCTATCATCTCAGATCTTGCTGCTCTATAAACTGTGAAATAGGGTAATTTGTGCTAAGCTAGACCTGATATACTATTATTTACAGTATATATGTAACTATATGATACCAAAATGCTGGACTGTAGTTTTGTAAAAATGTCACATGCTTGAACATAAGAGTTTTAGAGAAAATGTTATATTTACATGACTCTGATTGTATCAATGGGATCCATCTTAGACTGCTGGTTTGCCTGTAGCCTGAGAGGGAGAGGTCGTCTATGGGACCTTACTCTTCTGTTGAATACTGTTGTTGAGTGGCTATTTGAAAAGGACATTTAAGAAAGAAGTGAATACTGTTCCTCCCACTCCTCCTTGGTTTCTAATACTGCTACAAACAAAAACAAAATGTCTGTCATAATTAAAGCAAAACTGCATGCAAGAGTTGAAAATGAATTCTTTGTTTACATTAAACTGCATCATTTTGCCCATCTGAAGTCAGGTTTTCAGAAGAGCGAATATTACACTTCACTTCAGTGGTTCTTTAACTGGGAATCCTTTGTCACAAAGTCCTTCAGTGCACTGTATTTGACTTACCCGTGTGTAATACTCTGCTACACACATAAGACAATTCCCATTAAGGAGAAGCCACATATAAAGCTTTGTTCACTGGCCTATTCACTTTCTAGAAATGAAAAAGAAAAATAATTCACAGCTGATACAGTTCCAAATTATAATCATAGCTACAAATAAAGGATAATAATAAAATAATGGTATCTATTTGGGATCTAATATGTAGATGTGACCTCAGAAAAATATTAGCGGGACAAACTTTTACGTAAAATCTAGAAGGTTTGTGATTGTCATCTGATTGCTGTTGTTGCAGATGTTATATTGTGATTAACCTAGTATAAAGTCCCTAACTGGAAAGTAGGATTTGTCTCTGTTTAAATAAGGATTCAAAATTATTGTTTTATGGAGCAATCTCAGTTTTTACCTCCATTTAAAATGTAATGGGGCATAAAGCTCCTTGTTTGAAAAATGACATAGATATATATTCCCTTCTGGATTAGTACCTTGTCGTGGTGGAGGGTCTTGTGTACATCAGTGAAGCTGTGAGCTATACCATGTAGGGTCACCCAAGATGGGCAGGTCATAGCAGAGATATCAGACAAATCATGATCCACCAGAGAAGAAAATGGCAACCCACTCGAGTATCTTTGCCATGAAAACCCTAAAGATATGCACAACCAGACGTGAGATGTGCCTGGCATGCTGCAGTCCATAAGGTCACAGAGAGTCGAATACAACTTAATGATTAAACAACAACAATATCATTAATAGTAAAAAAACATATAAAAGTAGTATGGAAATGCTTATTTACTAGATAATATTGTTTGTGTTGATTAAAAAAGATTCCATATATGGTTTAATTTTAAAAGGATTGGCAGTAACATGTACTTTATTAATCCATTGTCATTAAATAATACATATTCACCTACTAACCTGCATTTTTAACATGCCAATCGTCCTTTATGATCAGCCCTCAAGCCTTTGCGTACTTTGTGTACAGCGTGTTTGGGCCATACAGATCCCAAAGAGTAATTGGCCTTCTTGTTGTGCATTTACAAGGCTGGTTTTATGCAATTTGTGAGTATGAAACTTGATAGTCCCTAGAAAGAGCTCACTAAGATTTTATGTAAAGCTGAGAGATCAAATATTGGATCAGTGCAGTTACTAATTTTCCTGTCATTAAATATTATTGCAGACATAAAATACTTTGATTTTTGGCATGAGAGCAAAAGTGCAGGTTTCATAGTACATTGAATTATAAGCCAATACCATTTAAGTTAAAAAGGAGAAATTATATTTCTGATGATGATATTATTTTTAGATTACCACATGTAGGTTTCTTATTGCATTTATACTTAAATGTTCTCTCTAGATGTCTGCTGATATACAAACTATAATATTGTTTCTCTGTTTTTTAAGGAAAGTTGAAAGTAGAAAAAAATGCTTAGTTCTTATTCTCAGTGTAAAGTTTAGATACCATTTTTTTTTTTGTATACCAGTGAAAACTTCAATGTAATACATTTTAAAATGGATATATAGTAAACATAGAAGACTAAATACATTTGTAAAGTATGAAATAGAACATCCGAAACATGGTTTTCTGCCACAGCTGTAGTATCTAATTAATATTATTATTATTATTATTATTATTATTATTATTATTATTTAATATCTTGTTTAGCAGAACTGGGGGCCCTTTAAGAATGATGTGTAGCAAGAACAGAAACATTTCAATAGCTACAATAATAGGGATGCATGTTAAAGCAGCTGGTGGTGGAAAACATACCAAGAGAAGCACCAGATTCTATGTTAAAATGATCTATTGTTTTTTTTATTACACTAATAACAGCTAAAAAAATTTTTCACTTCTGACTGTTCCATGATTAACAACATCTGCGGACACCAAGCGTTAAAGGCTCCTCCTTGAGCACAAAGATTTATATTTTTCCACTGAACTTCAGGAATGCAGCAGGACATGCTAACCCCCAGCACTCCTATCCCTGCACAGATGAATTTGGGAAGGGTTTACTCTCCTTATGCTTAATGCACGGAGCTGTTACTGTGAGTCTGTCTGGGAGCACTGCCAGTGACTCATGTAAACAGATACTTCATTTATAAAAAAAAATCAGTGAAAAAGGCACCAATCTCAAAAAGTATTTCAACATGTTTTTAGGAAAACTTTACAGTGGTGTGCTCCAAGTTGTGCTGATTAACTGGCCCTTTAAATTTTAAACATATTACTCTAAATGGCCTTTTTTTATTTTCTGTGCTGCATCTGAGGAAGGGTATTTGTATTTTATTCAGTGTGGATTTATATAGATATATGAGTCTCCCAAGGAGACCTACTGTATATACGCTGTATGCTCTGGACACTTTGTGTTAGTTTTGTTGAGGAAATAAGGCACATGAAACAACTGGTCCAAATTAAAAAATATATAATTGTACAATGAAGCAGGATTACAAAACAAAGTGACAGAGTTTTAGCACTTTAAAAGTAATTCTTGCTGGCGCGCACACAATCAGATAAAACCGTGTCCTTTATATATTTTGAAGATGTCCTAGTAATGTGGTTTGACCAATCCAAGTCTCTGCACGTTCTCCAAACCTGAGTTTTCTTTTCTTGTACTCGCAGTAAGTGGGTGGCTGACTTCAGCAATTGACAGTACATTTTTGCACACAACAGAATAGATGAACCAAGCAGAAAAACATTTGTTAACATTTGTTTAATGCAGTTTTTAAGCATCAATTTGATATTATGCACAGGGCAAGATATCGGCAGTTAATATTTTCTTTAACCGTTTTAAAGAAGATTAAACCGTTTTCACTTTTTATCTTTTGTAATATTGAAAACATGTTCTTTGATATTCAGGAAGAAACAATTGTTCTTAACCCCTTTAAGTCTATACTTTAATAAATTTTTTTACACAGGCTTTGTTTTTAACCCATACTTCATGGTTCTCCTCATTTTGTTCTTGATTGAATCAGGTTTATTTTGTAAAAATTATTGTGTCCATTTTAGCACAGTCTACAAAGATAGCCAGGTACTGTATGAGGCCTAGGGTGTTTGGTGTAGGGCGATACACTGCTACTTTATGCCATGTTCACCTGGGAACCCTAAAGAACCAGTCTAACAAGACATGATAGTTATTTGAATTATGCATTGACACAGAAATATTCAATATCATATTTATTTTCAAAGATTAATTTCCCTTCCTCCAGCTGAATATTTGTCTCTTCTCTGATAAGATCACTGAGGGGAGCGTGGATGTTTTGGCTGAGAGACCGGTCTAAAGAGCTTTAAGAACAATCAGATCAGATATAAATCAGATATAAAAGAATAAAAAATCATGGATAGGCTAACACTAAACGTCTGCATTCAATATATGCTGATGACACCCAAATCTACATCTCTGCACCTGAACTATCGCCCTCTCTGCTAGCTCATGTTGCCAATTGCCTCTCGAGCATATCCTCATGGATGTCTGCCCGTCAACTCAAACTCAACATGTCTAAGACAGAGCTCCTTATCTTTCCACCCTCTACTACAGCTTTCACTCCGCAAATATCTCTCACTGTTGACAATGCCATCATCACTCCCACCTCTCAGGCCCGCTGTCTTGGGGTCCTACTGGACCCTTCCCTCTCTTTCATTCCCCACATCCAATCACTCACAAAATCTTGTCACTTTCACCTAAAAAACATATCCAAAATACGCTACTACCTCACACAAGACACAACTAAAATTCTTATTCACGCTCTCATCATATCTCGCCTCGATTACTGCAACTCTCTCCTTGCTGGCCTTCCTATCACCCGTCTGTCTCCACTCCAATCCATTCTGAATGCATCCGCTAGACTCATCTACCATACTAAACGATCAGTGTCTGCAGCACCTCTCTATCAGGAACTCCACTGGCTTCCCATAGCGTCTTGAATAAAATTAAAAATCATGACCCTAACATATAAAGCCCTCCACAATAGTGCACCCTCCTACATCTCTGCTCTCATCCCAAAATACACTCCCACCCGCCCTCTTCGCTCTGCTAATGACCTTCTTATTTTCTCCTCTCTCATCACCTCCTCTCATTCCCGTCTTCAAGACTTTTCACGTGCTGCCCCTATTCTTTGGAACTCTTTACCTCGCACCACCATTAGACTATCTTCCTGCCTCAGATCCTTCAAAATCTCTTTAAAACCACATCTATTCAAAAAAGCCTATCATCTTTAGCCTTTTCACTCACTATGCATCTCTCACTCTCCTGTACCTCACCCATACCCTTTAGAATGTAAGTTTGCGAGTTTAAATCTTGTGAGGTGCTTTAGGGAAAGCACAGTGTATATCTGATTGAAAGCTCAATAACAGGGTCTTCCATTATTTTCATTGTGGGGTATTGTTTATACTTGTACCTAACCCCTGTATTGCGCTGCGGAATATGTTGGCGCGTTATAAATAAAGGATAATAATAATAATAATAATAATAAATTGAGATCACTGTGTTGGTAGACAAAGCAGCCTCCCCGATTTTTACCTTATAGTGAGCGGATGCCAACAGCAGCTACACCTTTGGCAGTTATTTTTAATATTGTATATTGCTTTTTTAAATGAAATATAAATAAAAAAACGAGTGCAAGGCAGGGGAATCGAACCTGTGACTTACCCACTAAGAAACTCTTTAAAACAGATTGCTTACAGCTGTACCACCATAGTCTGCTTATAAAGGGAGTATAAATCTGTAATTCAATGTAGAAGTCACAGGATCCAGCCTTATTCTTAACTAGCGACTTGCCCGTCAAAAATGACGGTAATACAATTTTAAGACCGGCAATGCTGTTTGCCACACAATGCTTGTCCCTCTGACTTGCAGGCCTCACTCATCGCGGTCCTCGCAATGCGCATCTTCGGCGCTCAATGCGAGCCTCTCCTCCATCATTGCAGGCTATTGTCATTTACCCTTACATCCAACAGATGGCGCTGTAAGAATGCAATTTATATTTCCACATCCAAATGATGGCACTCTAATAAGTTATTGTTATGACTCCTTAGCACCAATAGATGGCGGTGTAACGATTCAGTAATGTATTATTACTATTATTATTTTGTTATTATTTTATTTACTAATAAATCCAATGTTTCTAATGCATCTGGGGGTCTTTTTCCCATTGCCTTATTAACATTAGGGAGCGCCTTTGACGCCTTTGAAATTAATACCACACCTCCCCCCCCCCCCCCCCTCAAATGTCCCAGAAGCAGACACCTTGCATCATTCACTGCAACTATAGCTCCAGAGATGCAAACACCCCCTCTCACACACACACACAGCTTCTACCAATGCATCGTTGATGCCTTCAGGATACTGTAATGGCATCAACATTTATTTATTTTTTCAATTAAGAACAAACTACATGACTTTTTCACTGCTTAATAATGCTCTTAGGCAGACTAAAAATTTTCAAAAATGTTGCCACTATTTTGTTCAGTGGTCCTTTTTAAGAAAAAAAACATGAATATAATCTCTTGCACCAACCTACTAAGCACAGACTTGTATCTCTTCCTGATGGGGGGTTACCTATAATTGCTAATTTCCCTGTGTGACTCTTAAAGGTATATCTATGTTTGCCTGTTTTCCCTTTCTCTAATCCAACACCTACTGCTTATATCAGACACACACATTACATTTAGTTATTCTATACACATACAGATTTATTTTATTTAAAAATAAAACTTCTTTTCCACACCCCCAGAGCTACTTACATAGGCACAGTGTACCTACCAATAGAAACACTGCATTCAAGTATGGATTTGAACCTTTTATTAACCTTATCTGGGTCGGAGTTCAGATTTTGACAGGCCACATGGATTTTCCGCCTGCAGCAGATCAAGCCAGCAGCAGTTCAATGCAGAGATCTCCAGATCAGTGTCTGACTCCTCCTCCTACTTCCTTCGCATTTCCATAGTGCTGATAGAAATTTCCCATCTATTCAAAATTTCGTCCTGATAAGCAGAAAGCTAAATGGCAGATTATTCAAAAGTTTATATAATTTTAAATGACCACAACTGTTCTTTAATTTCATTTCAATTGAGCAACTACACGAAGCAGTTTAACAGATGACTTAATTCTTTGTTCTAGATAATAGTGCGGTTGTTGCAGATCCCTTGTAAGTCTCCCCAGCTACTTGTCTCGCCTTGCTTGTTGATTGGACCTGAGGATGCCTGCTCTATATAGCCACACAGAGGATGTTTTCCGTGCCTTGCACTTTGCTCTCTACCTTCCATATTGTTCATGTTTCTGCTTTAGTGAAAAGAGAGCTGTATCCCCAGCCTATTCATTCATGCAGCCCGCATTGTGTCAGGAAATCTTCAAAAGCTGCTTAAAACACCAGGCTTTTCATTTCTCGTCTGCTATTACAATTGTAGTTTTCATTTGGCTGTAACAAAATGATGACTTCAAGTAGTTCGGAGACAGAAAAAAAAATCCTGGATTCCATCATCAAAAAAATATACTTTTCAACAAAGTTTTTTTTTTTTTTTTTTTAAATCTCCTTGAAGATGGGCACAGAGAGGAATAACAAAAAAGGGGGGGAACACTTTTGTGTGGCTAAATATCTTATGAATTGCCACATACTAGATTTAAACAAACAAAAACAATCTTTAATGAAAATTATTTAAAATCATTTTTATAATTAAAATCCGATCGTTTACAACAAAGAATATATACAAACATCTCTGGATTTATTCTCCAGAGAATATTAGTCTCGCTAGTCACTTATTCTAATACAGTTAGTGTTGCAATCTATAGAGCAACTAACCAATATTTGTATAACACTAATATCACCTGCTACATTCACTTAGAAGCTATATTGTACAAATCTTAAGGGACAAAAATATATTTGTTATAAGCCGTTTTTAAAAATAAAAAATATATCACATTTATATCTAAACCAATTACTGTAGTGACGTCATTGTATTCTCTGGAGAATATATTCAGAGATCTGTTCGTATATATGCTTTGTTTTAAACGATCGGATTTTAATTATACATTTTTTTTTCACTTTTCATTAAAAATTGTTTTGTTTTTTTAAATCTAGTAATTCATAAGATATTTAGCCACATAAAAGTGTTTCCCCCCTTTTTTTGTTATTTCTCTCTGTGCCCATCTTCAAGGATACAGATAACAAAAAGATCTATTATCTTAAGTGTTCACACTTTGGCTATAATCAAAGAAAGGATCAACTCTAAGATAATTGAAACTTGTATATATATATATATATATACACTAGAATATTGCCCGTCAAAAAATGACGACAATGAAATTGTAAGTGAGCTAATGCTGTAATCAAATAAATAATACATTAATAAAGGAATATACTTTACCTTTTTTGCAGTAATAAATGCAGGAAGCATTGTGTTGAAGAGCTGACAATCTGTTTTGGTGTTGCCGCAGCATACAATGTGTGTTTTGAGTGTTGTGGAGCTGATGTGTAAGTGTCAGCAATTTGCGAGGTCCGCAGTTGCTGGCAAGGAGCGCCTTCACATGTGTTCCTGTATATGAAACCGCCCTAAACATGGTATTTTATAGCCATTGTGCTAAGACAGCCCTGTGGCAAATCTGAGAACGATAAGCGGTGATTTAAACGCTCAGATGGGGTTTGGAGCTCAAAAGACGCAATATTGCAAGGTTTAAAACTAAGTGGGGTATTACAGTGAAAAAAAGAGCAATAACAATTCAGCTCTCAAAGGAGTAGTGTTATGTGGGGTATACCTGTAATTGTATATTTGGAATATTTGATTCAGGCTATTATGACCCTTTCAGAATACATATATTTTATATGGAGGAAATGCAACGAATTAACTGTGTTCATGATCTCCCCAAACAAAGCATACATACAAATACAAATATAATTTTACAAATACTGTCACTTTATAACATAACTTAATATAGCAGCAGTTTTTTTTTTTTTAAGGTTTTAAATTATAACTTTCTCTCTATTTTTTTTTTTCTTCAATATTGTAAGGTGCTTCAGGGAAAGCACTATGCACACTCGATTTTAAGCTCAGACATGGCCCTCCATTCTTTGCAATGTGTTAATTTTGTTTTTGCCTTGTAATTAACCCCTGTATATATCTACAGAATATGTTGGCACATTACAAATAAACTATAACAATAATCCCTTTTAAAGCAGCCTGGCACCCTTTAGATTTAAACTCTTACTGTTAAAACATAATGTGATGGTCTATCATGTGGAACAGACTGTTCATATTTAATACACCAAAAAATCTAATTGCTATAAATGCATATAGCCAACCTAACATGGTAGGTGACATCACCCAGTTAAAAAAAAAAAAAAAAATATATATATATATATATATATATATATATATATATATATATATATATATATATACGTTTAAAATAAACATCTATACACTCATCCCCTTGTTGCTGTAGCTGAATGGTAAAGCTTTAAAGTGAGATCTAAGCTTAGTCTAGGGGGTGAAATTCACAGCATGCCGTATCTTTGAGTCATGTTGAAAATGACGGCATCCATATGGAGCTTTTCATCTCCATCTGATATAGCACATTTTATTCTCTGCGTATTTCTCCCAGTGAGTTCAGGCAAAAAAAGAAGAGGGTAGATTAAAGTAGAATGCAAATTAACAGCCTAGAGCTTTGGAAAATAAATAAGCAAAGTAAAGAAAATACATAACTTAAATGATACAGAGTGGGGTGGTAAAAATGTGGCCCGAGGGCCAGGTGTGGCCCTCTGCCTGATTTTCATGTTTCATCCATCACTCCCTCTCATATTGAAAGACACTTTTACATCAGCACACAGACAAGAAGGTACAGTATTCTGCTCATTGGACACTCAGCATAAGGGGCATATACAACAGCTGGTACAATGGAAAAACTTTTAGTTGGTTTCCTGGTGAGTTCAGCTGGAAAATTCCCAGACTAATGGATATGGATAAGTTAAGAAGGGGAGAAGAAGAGAAAATTGGGAAAACATCATAAATTGGAGGCCACACCCAAATGCAATTATGTTGCATTTTTGTCTCTGGATCTGTGACCCTCTGGGCCCCCCATATGTAGAGTACTGTGATATGTGAAGTATGTCAGTGGCAGATATACGCTGTGCCTCCTGACCTAGGGTACAGATATATACTACTCCCTATTACCTCTACCCCCTTCTGGAACACTACCATGTTGTGGTGAAGGGACTTCTGTACTTCAATGAAGCGGAGAACTATACCAAACATAGTATAGCTCTCTCCATCATTGAGGTACAGAAGTGGGCCGATCATAGCAGAGAGGTCAGACATATCACGTTCCACTGGAGAAGGAACTGATAAACAACTCCAGTATTTTTGTCATGAAAACTGTATGGATAAGCAAAACCAGACACAAGATGAGACTGGCATGCTGCAGTCCATATGTTCACAGAGAGTTGGACACGACTGAACGACTAAACAGCAACAATTACCATTACAAATCTAACAACAAAGGGAAGGTAAACCCTTTACTGAATCTGTTTATAATGACTTGCTTGGGACACATTTTCAGACTTATTATAACCAAAACATAAGATTGCTGTGTTTTAGTTAGCAAAGTTGATTATTTAAATAATAATCTTTTTAGTTAATACATATGTTAAGCATATTCTGCTGTGCTCTGTATAGGCATTTTGGAATGGCTGAGGATGTACTCATTTCAGCTGCTACCAACTGTTTTTTCTTGATCCATACCATGGGGGCAAATTCTGCTTTAATACATACTGACCGACATAATGAATCAATGAAGTACTTTTTTTGTAACCATTTTATGAATTATCTTTTGGAATGTTGTATTTATTTCAGTGGTCTCTTGATGCATACATTTTTTAATAAAACCTGTTCATCTAGTTTTGTTTTATTATACGGTTTAGGTTTTAAATGTAGAAGTATGTGACGTCATCCGGGATTCCTTTCCCTGGCTATAAGACTTGCGGGAGGCAGAGAAGCATAGATGCTGGGGAGGCCGAGGGTGTCAGGAAAAAGTTTGACAGCACTGGGATCCCCAGAGAAGGACCCACAACTATTATTGATAGGTTTCATATAAATGTGTGTGTGTGTGTGTGTGTTATTAGCTCCGATATTCAGGAGGGAGGAACAGAGATTATTCTAGTTAAGTAGTTTAATAAAGGTAAGTTTCCATATGACTAACATCCACTAGGCAGTGTTATGGCAAAAGACACCTTACTTCCAGTAGACACCTTACTGTCACATGAATGAACTGTGAACAGCAATTTCAGTTAGTCTGGTGACAGAAGTACTGCGCTGGAGAAAGGTGCCCGAGGGGAAATTTCCCCGATTTCAAAGACCACAGCTGAAAACTTTATGGATCAGAGGCTCTGCCTTATGCATTAAATATGTGACGAAGCTGATAGGAAATACAGTTTTATTTGTTGCTTGAGCTCTTTTGTATGAAGCTTCTCTGTAACCTTTTTTGAGCGAAAAAAAATCTTGAAGATTTTTTAATTTTAAGGAAACCTTATTGTTTTTCTCTTCACTTGCACACACTTGTATCCCCTATGTAGACTTACGCAGACCCTCATTACCTGGTATAATTTCCTATAAGTGTTTCTAGGCATTTGTAGATATGGACAATTTTTTGATCTACCCCACTCTAGAACCTAATGTGATCAAGATCTTACGTTTTTTTGTGTGCTGCAAAACACAGTTTAATACAAAAAACACTGATGTAATGTATTAACAATACTTGTTTACTTGCAAGATGCCCCATGGCCCTTATAAATGGCCAGTGTAAGTGCTTTTCATGTTAAACCTATTTTTTAGTTCACAATTAAGTAACATTTAAAAATACATGTGCAATACAACAAAACAAACAAATGAGATAACATTAATTAGGCAGGCTCGGTAACCTGGAATATTCTCACTTTTAAGGGCTTGGGGTTATGGGATTTAAGCTGTATCCCCCATATCCTACAGAACATGCTCCAGGTTACCAAGCATGCCTAATTAATGTTAACCTAGTTAACATGTTTGTTTTCTTTTCAGAAGTGCTCAGGACATTGCTAGAGGTGGCAAAGAGTACATCAGCAGCCATTAATGAGGTAGCTGTGTTTTTTAAATAATATTTTCTGGCGAAAGCTGTTCTTTGCTAATGTTTACACATGGATTTTTTAATGTTAATTAAGGGTGAACTATAAAATTGATTTAATATGAAAAACTGACGGCTGCTAACTGACTGAAATATGTTGAAATGAAACATCAGGGGTAATCTGACTGAAGAGGCCACATAGCAGCCCTATTTTAAACCACCATTATAGGGAACGTCATATGGTAGTGAAAAAAATAATTTTAGTAAAATCTTTAATTTAATAGTTCATGCATATGCCAAACAGTTGCCATGTTCGTGTCACTCTTCCTGCTGGATTTCAAGACTGATCAGAAGTCTTCTCCTAATTTTTGATAACCTATTCAAGAGTGTTGCTAAACAGTTGTACATTAATAGGCCTCGAGAGGGTAGGATTAAAAATGTATTTTATTTTTGGTCAACATATCTGTTTTTGCTTAAAATGTTGACATGAATGCTTTTGGCTTGTTTAGCTTATGTTTTGCTTGTTCTTAGTGGGACATAAACAGGTTCCAATTGTGTAAACAAAACTTTTTAAATTCATATTTTCAATTTTGTTGCTAGTTAATAAAATCATATTTAGAATAATAAAATTGCCCTACAAAGTAGTTCTTGTTCCATTCATACCAGCAGTGAGGGCTCTAATGATCCTGAGCAGATCAATTAGTTTAGATAAGAGGGGGATGTGTGTGCATGTAGGGGGATTTCTCCCGAAAAATCCCTACTTTGCAGGTGAATTTCATAATAATAAATACTTTTTTTATTGCAAATAATATTTTTACAGCAGTGAGATATTTGATTGTATCCTTTTAATCTTGAATATTTTCACAAATGTAAAACAATGATTTGCTGGCCTTCATGCCATACACATATTGGTCTAATTGGTGAGTATGTACATATTTCCATATGTGATGCTTGCTGTAATATGCAGTCTTGGGCCCATCACACACAAGGACCGGAGATGATTTGCCTTTCATTGAAGGGCAACACTTATTGAGTCCTCCCTGTATCTGTTTAAAGCTGATCCTGGCCCAATATTGATTATCTGGGGTTACTGCAGTATTTTGTGCTGTGTTATAATGTAACCAAACTGTCATGTCACTCAGACATGAAGGTGAAATGTCTTGATTTAAGCCAGACTTTAGTTGCTGGATACGTGATATTATGCTCCATCTGAAAATAACTGACTAGCATTTCTGTGGAATTCTAAAGCACCACTGAAGTGTATTTGCAAGTAAAGCTCATATGTTTATTTGTTGGGAATAGACTATTAAAAACCATATGCAAATTAAAATAATAAGTTATAAGTTTTTCTTAGCTTTTAAGCTGACATTGTTCCCCTCAAGCTGAACTACTTATCTCCTCCGACCTTTGTCCGTCAGCGGTATGCTAATGTCACTGCCCATTGCATTAGCTCTGTCCCCAAGGCCTACACAAAGGTAATAGCTCTATTGTAACAGCTGCAACACAGTCCCAGCCCATTGACAGCGGATGAACGATCGCAGCCTCACCCCCTTTGCTGAGCATGCTCAGTCTGAAGAAGTTTCACTAGTCGCACCTTATTTTTTATCCACAATCCAGCAAAAGCTGGCCACGCCCCTGATAGACACAGATAGGAGCTATGCAGTTTTACTTGAGATGAAAACTGACATTTTAAGAGCTAAGAAAAGTTGTTAACTTTTATTCATTTTAAACTGACTATTGTTTTCCGAAACCTATGTACAGCAAACCAATATATAAGCCGTACGTGGAGTGCAGTGGTCCTTTAATGTGTACAACTGTTTAGTAATAACAGTGTACGATAGGACTTTTATTTTATTTTACTAGAAGACAGTGTTTTATTCCAATTATTTAACCAAAGTATTTTAAGAATTGCGAAATCAGTTTGGATTCTGCCACATTGTAGCAGTGCTTATTGGTTCTCTAGTGCAATGCATTACATTGGCTGTACTGAAGACTAAGTCCCTTTTACTAGAAGAGAGTAAAACTAAGTTTGAAATTAAAGTTTTTTTTCTTTAGTGAGATAAGAGACCACATATATTAAAAGGAAAAGTTGGAGAGATGTTCCTAAAAGTTATACATTGTTACTCCTTTCAGAGTATGTTTTCTCCCCTACGGACTTTATATACTTACGTTTTTCCTTTTCTGAGAGTTCACCAATACTTCACCCTAGTGTATTTTACCCACCGAGTTCTCCCTTCTCATGAGGTTTGGGTTTTAGCTTGAAATCTGTAGTGAAATAGAGTAATAATCCTAAAACAACAATGTTGTTTTTAGATTTATTTTACAAGATTGTATTTAAAGCTCCCCCTTCTGGATCTTTACCTTGTTGTGTTGAATGGGCTTGTGTACTACAATGAAACTGTGAGCTATACTATATATGGTACCCAAGAGGGACAGGTCATAGCAGACAGGTCAGACAAATTGCAGTATACTGGAGAGGGAATTGGCAACCCACTCCACCTTATGGATGAGCGTAACCAGACACAAGAAGTGCCTGGCGTGCTGCGGTGCAGAGGGTCACTGAGAGTAGGACACAACTAAATGACTAAACAACATTTTAAAGCAAACACAGTTTGAAATCCTAGTAAAATATAATTTGGTTAAGTTTCAGTGTAATGAACACATTTGTTTAGTATTTTTCTGCTCTGCTGTAGGGATTCTTGCTTGGCCCTTTGATAATTTCCTTCCGCTCCCTCAGTGCACAGATCTTGGCTGTTTGATTTAGGATTGGAATATTTCAAGGAACAAGAGCAAACATTGTACAAGGAACATGATGTATCTGTGAATGATTTGCGTGCACTGGGTAGTATATTCCACCTAAAATGAACAAATGCAAGCAGCCAGTGACCATGGCCTGAGGATGGAGCTGGAGTGGATTAAGTCGGACAAGATGGATGCTTACAATGTCCCAGATAATTTTAAAAAAAATTAAGTAATTATACAGAATTTTAACAAAATGATATTCAAAATGTTTTATTAATATTTATCATAATGTGTCTGCATTGCACTTTGCAATGATAAAAATGTATATACACCTGAAAACTTTTGAGTGTAAGAATTTAAGCAGGTGAAAAGTCATAAGGTTCGTTTTTAAGTAGGAAAACAAGTTTAATGCCTCTATTGGGCCCTCTAGGTATCCTTGATACTTTGGTGGAAGTGTGTGTATGAGGGGTGTTCCCATTTCTTGTGAGCAACTCTTGCATTTATTGATTTAATGAACGTCCTGAATTTATTAACTTCCTGCTTCCGTGCCTTTTAAAGGGTGTGGTGTCAATTTCAATCTTGTCTAATTATCTTTTGATCTCTCCATGTCCCTCCTCACCCATCCCTCATCTACTGATAAATACAGAAAAACACCCTCATGATGCAGCTTTCAGGAAGTGATGTAACAAACACATAATGGATTCCTGCACTCATAAACAGAATAGTCACCAATTCAGATTTCCTCTAAAAATATTTTTAAGTTTATGGTTCACACAGGTGTTAATGTTGTTAGTTTATTACATACATCACAAAGAAGCACCACCTTTAAATGGACCTTGTCACCCCCAAATCAAGTTAATTTATCTTATTCCCTAAAGGGTCATTTACCTCACTTCATGGTGTGGAAAAGCACAAGATTCTATGTTGAAATGATCTATTTTCTTTATTTTTAATTACATTAATAACAGCTTAAAATCTACAGTCTTAGGTATGTTTACAACACACTCCTTACGGTTTCATGATTAATAACATCTCCCGACACAGAGTGATGCAGGCTTTGTGAGCACACAAATTTATAGTTTCTCCCTGAACTTCAGGAATGCAGCAGTAGATGTTGCCCTTTATCTGCACAGAGTTTGGGAACGGTTAACTCTCTTTTTGCTTCTGCTCTCTGCCCATAGCTGTTGCTGTGAGTCTGTCTGGGGGCACTGCCAATTACTCATGTAAACATTTTTTTTTTTTTTTTTATGAAAAAAGGCACTTATTTCAAAAATTCAAAAAGTATTTCAACATGTTTTTAGGAGAAAGTTACAGTAGCATGTTTTACTGAATTTAACGGCCTTTTAAAGAGCATGAAAAACTGGCTATATTGTGTCCCTTTTTAAAGTGAATCAATACATGTTCTTGTTGCATGTATATGAGCAACTCATGCATATTAATTAGCTGTTTTTATTGTGCATATTAGGATTACAGTCTGCTTGTCTGTCTTTTTTTTTTTTTTTTCTGTCTCTGTAGTGGCCAAAATAAAGACCTTCTGGCAGTTACATCCCTCTCCCACCCTTATCAAATACTCTGAGACGTACATTAGCATACTGAGCCACACATTGGCATACAGGAGCCGGATATCCAATTGATCAATGATTTGCTGTAGAGAAAAACTAGTGCAATGATTTTTAAATTGAAATAAACTTCCTGTTTGGGTGTTTAGTCTTATTAAAGTTTTTCATTAATATTAATCAATTAATTTATCAATTAATATTGACCTTTCCTAAGCATGTATTATCATTTTATTCTTGTCATTCCCTGTTATTTAGTTGTACAAGAGCAGCATGGAGCTTATCTCTGAATTAGCCCACTGTGGCTCATACATTGATTAGGGTTTGGGAAGCAAGCGCTGTCCAATGTGCTGATTCAGCTTATTAATGTCTGTGGGTCACCTGCTCGCTTTCTGTGCGCTCCTGTGAATGATGCAGCTGACAAAAAGTGTATTAATAGAAGTGGTATAAACCATGAATATTTATGCATGTCTGACTAAAATCTATTGCTTCACTAAGTAAAGCAGCACAGGATAACAGCAAGTTTTATACAGGAATACCTCATTTAACGCTGTAGATAGGCACCAGGCAATTGGAGTGCGAAGCGAAACTGCTCTAAATAGGGGAGGTTTAACTAGGGGAAGATAGGGGTGGGTAATTCATGAAAAAAAACATGCAATTTCAACAGAAATTTTTAAACTTTTTTGGTTTTATATGAACTTCAAAGAAACAGCAAACCTAACACGAACACAAACTGAACATTAGCAGAAATAGAACTATAAACTTTAAATTAAATTATTAATGTTGAAGCTTCTGGCTCTTCCTGGATTCTGTATTCTTATAGTCGAATCAGATCGTTCAAAGGGGTCTGGTAGGCAAGAACAGCGCTGTAGAGGAGTATTGCTATGTAAAATCAGAGTGTAAAAAGGGGTCCGGTAGGCAAAAACAGCGCTATAACAGGGTTTAGCATTAAAAGGGATCAGGCAGGAAAAACAGCTCTATAGTGAATCCACTCTAAACGGGGTATCTTTTAAGCGGGGTATACCTGTAGCTGTAATCTACAAGCAGAATTCCCACCAAAATCTGCACATCCCTTCCCAAAATTGTCTAAATAATGTCAGAGAAACTGTCATTGATATTTTTGATGGTGTAAATTGAAATACGCATAAAATTATTTTCTAGGATTTTTTTTATTTTGTGCAGATCTTCTTTAGCAGGCACCAAACTACCCTATGTATATACCCATATCATGAAGAAAATGGTATTTAAATGATCACTGTAGTGTTAAAAAGCAAACATAAGTCTATAAAAACAGCCTTTACATTTGTAACTTTTCATATGTATTTAATTTTTTTCTACAGTTTAATTATTCTTGTTGATTTTAATCTAATGAGCCCTCTAGTTGTCCGGCTCAAGGTACTGCCCATCAGAGCCACTACATTCCCACTGTGCTGTAAGAAATATCCGGTGCATTCAAAATTCCTCATCTTAGGAAGTTGATCAATAGAAAAAGGATGCAACATTTTATTTAAAATGGAATAAATCAGTGGCTGTATTATTTTGCCTATTTTGAGGTGTAGTTCTTAAAAAAAAAAAAAAAAGAAGCATATTTTTAAATATATGACTGCTCTTTTTATGTGGATGAGTAGAATAAACCAAAATATGGTTAGGATTTGGTGCTGTGACCTGGAGACGAGTTCAGTCAGGGAACAAATAGGTCACACCACACTGAAGCCGAATAGGGTTGGGCCTGGCCAGTACTTGGATGGGAGACCACCTAGGAATACTAGGATCTGTATGCTGTGTCCCACTGAAGAAGGAACTGGCAACCCACTCCAGTATCTCTGCCATGAATACTAAGTGGACCAACATGTCCACTTGGTAAAACCCATCCCTCCTTGCCAACTCCATTCTCTTTGTGTTTCTGTATTTAGAATCCCATCCGGGTGTAGACATTCCGATTTTGTATTTATTGAAGCATATTATCATTGTTTTTTTCTCAATATAAGTGTAGCTGTTCATTTGCTGTAGTCATTGGCTGCATTGTTTTAGATGTGAAAATAAAGCTATGCTGCTTACCATTATATGAGTGACCCTCAGTGTCTGGCTAGCTCCTAATGGAATGGATGCAAGTAAATAGAAAATAAAGGAGAGACTCTGTGAAGTTAGGGATGACTGATGATTTTTAATGGTATGTCATGCTGTAGGGCATTAAATTGAAATGCAGACAGACTGAGAATTCCAACAGGCATAATGCTATCAGACATGTATGACATGTCTAGACAAGTTACCAGAAAATAGCAGGGTGGTTAAATTTATCTACATTTGCCGCATTACTGAATTTTTAGATTTTGATGAAAATCATTTGTGAGTGCTTTTTATTGCCTTTCCTAACACGGGCTTTTTTATATTTCAGCAAGAGACAAGATGTTGATACAATAAGTATCTGACACTATTGAATCTGCCATGAACCACTTGGAGGGATCTCAGGAGGTGGAGGCAAGTGATGAGCCTGGAAATGCAGACGTCAATGAGTCTGTGGAAGCTGACCTTGAACACCCAGAGGTTGAGGAGGAACAACATCAGTATGCATCTCCGAACTTGCGGGAAGCAGCTGAGGATCAGGAGGTACAGTCTGGCCAAGAGGAAGAGGGCACACTTGCCAGATCTGCTAGCACAGAAAGCGGCTTTCACAACCATACAGATACAGCCGAAGGGGATGTAATATCAGCCCAAGTTGATGGATATGAAGCAGACCGAGCTCAGGATAATGAGGATGAAAGTGCATATGCCATACAGTACAGGCCAGAGGCTGAAGAGTACACTGAGAATGCGGAAGCAGAACATGGTGAGGCTCTGCACAACCGAACTCTGCCCAACCACTTACACTTCCATGGTATGGATCAGGAGGAGGCCATAAGTGCAGCATATTCTGGTTATGTCTACACCCATCGGCTGTTCCACAGGGGGGAAGATGATCAGTACTCTGAACCCTATGCTGAATATGGACTACAAGAACATGTATATGAGGAAATAGGCGATACTCCCGACTTAGATATCAGAGAGGGTCTCCGATTGTATGAACAAGAAAGAGAAGAGGCCGACAATTATCGGAAGGAAGCACTGGGTGCCAGGCTCCATCATTACGATGAACGGTCAGATGGAGAATCTGACAGTCCTGAAAAGGAAGCAGAATTTGCCCCTTACCCAAGGATGGACAGTTATGAGCAAGAAGAAGACATTGATCAGATAGTGGCAGAGGTCAAGCAGAGTATGAGTTCACAAAGCCTAGATAAAGCAGCAGAGGATATGCCAGAATCTGAACAAAACCTAGACATTACTGAGCCTACAAAGATTGGTGGAGGAGGCCATGTGAGTAATGGTAATCTGTCATCTGGCTCCAAAACTTCTATCAATTCAGGGGAGGTAGTGCAGAGATATAGCAAGGAGAAGAGGGATGCTATCTCACTGGCCATCAAGGACATTAAGGAGGCTATTGAGGAGGTAAAGACAAGGACAATTCGCTCCCCTTATACTCCTGATGAGCCAAAGGAACCTATTTGGGTGATGAGGCAGGATATTAGCCCTACCAAGGACTGTGATGACCAAAGGCCACTAGGTGGAGATGTAAGTATGTGTTATGTACTGTAATTGTCTGCCTAGTTTTAAGAATCTTCTACTCATCTCCATACTAGTTAACTAACTGTAACAAGTAAATGTTTGTTGTAAGTTTTTAGGCTGTATGTTGCTTTTTGTGAATGTGGATTCTTAAGAAATATTATGTTTTTGTTCTCACCTTTCATTTACTGTAATAGATGCTTATATAGTAAGAAATCCACCTTTTGAATATCCAGCAGTTTCTTACTTCTGTACACACTGAATCCTGCACTTGGCCATTATGCAAATTTCTAATTTAATATTAATCCAAACAAGATCTATATGTATATATAAACAAACAAGAAATAATGTTTGTATATCACTGTATTTAGTGAGATATGTGACATTTATTTTCCTTGTGCAAATACAAATTTGTGTGCTAATTTTATATTTATGTATTCAATTATAAAACCTTCAAAGTGATTTTATTATAAATTATTTGAAAGATAATTGGAGTAATATGATGGCAGAACGAGAGAGAATGGAGACAGAGGGTAATGGAGACATAAGGATGTGTTGCAAAATATATCACTGTTCACGACGTATGTAATATTCAGTTTGAGGCAGTGAAGGGCCACATAAAAAGTAATGGAGGGCTGCATTGTGGACTCCTGGCTGCAGGATGGGCAACTTGTTCTAAGAACAAGGATATTTCAGTTATTTATGATAAGTAGCTCATTGAGCTGGACTCCTACAATTCATTGAGCTATTTTATAGCATTTGCATTGTTTTTCCAATAATGCTCCTCACTATATCTTCTTATTTGTTTAAACTACCCTGATAACATCAAAATTAATTTCTATGAAATTGTACCTTCTGGTTTCAAGAATCAGAGAGTTCATTTATGAAATTATCCCAGATATAGACTTATAGCAAAACAATAGAGATTTTCAGAGTGACACAATTGGAACATAAAGGAAGCATATTGGAGACTTTAATATATATATGTGTGCATAAAGCAAAAGTGGAGCAATTCTGGTGCAGTGCAACTGCACGGTATAACTAAAAAGATTTTTTGAAAATAATATAATTTGCTTTTAAAATAGCCCTTAAAGACGGAGTGTGTGCAGGATGTAACTAAATCCAGCAGGTTTGGCTTCAGTAAACGGACTCCGAGACAGGACCAAGGACAGCTACAATAGATCACCATATTAATCTATAAACTATATACACTGGATCATGTGCTTGTATTCATCTTTAAGTAAGTAGGTTATTTTCATGCTGTTTGTAAAGCGACAAAGAACATTTAAATAGTTTACCATGTTTAAAAAAGCATGTTTTAAATGCTTGAATGTTTTTGTTTTTTTATTGTTTTACATGTAAAAAGATTAAATGGAAAATGGAATTTTTTTTTAATTTTTTTTTTTGTGACCGGTAGAGGGCACTTGATAATGGGTCAGTCTGTTTTGTCAAATAAAGATCTCCATGCACAAAAAAACGTATTCCTAAGTTTAACCTCTTCCAGCCAATGATATCTACAGACTAAAGTATGCTCTCTGCACTTAGTTAGAATGAGGTTTTTACTTAATATGTTTTCATGCAAAAATACACCTTTTGTAATGCTTAAACATGCTCTTGTAAATGCATGAAAAAAATGCTGTTTTTCATGTCCCTTTACATAAAAAAGGTTTAAATTTACTTGTGGAACAGGCGGCTCATATTGTGATTTGTAATAGTTATTCATTATACTTACAGACTGATTGTGGATCTGTCAAGTTTTAACATAATTTTAACCCTATTTAAAATGCAGAGAAAAAGGACATTTTAACGATGTCCAACCACTGTCTGAATGAACAGCTACCGACACTGAAATATTATTAGTAATGTTAAAATTACTAGGAACTTGCCCGTCATACATAACGGGAATAACATTGTAAGACTGGCAATGCTGTTTGCCACACAGTGTGAGGCTTTTTTCCTCTGAGTACCTTCGGCGCTCATCGCAAGCCTCTCCCCCCGTGTACTTCAACTTTCCCGCGTTGCAAATATTACCTTCTGCGCTCATTGCGAGCCCCACGATGAGCGCCTTCAACCCTCATTGCAAGCCTCTCCCGATGGCGGTGCTCATTGTGAGCCCTGGGATGAGCACCTTCGGCACTCATTGCGAGCCTTTCCCCCCATGTACTTCAACTTTCCTGCTTTACAATGATCACCTTCTGCGCTCATCTCGAGCCCCACGATGAGCGCCTTCGGAGCTTATCGTGGGGCTCGCAATCTGCGGCCTTTTGTATCTTTGCAGCATCTCCCCCCTGTCCTTTCCGTGTCTTTCTCCTCTGTGTGTGTGTGGTGAATGATTGCTTGGTGAGCGGTGACTGCCGTTGGTTTTATTCTCAAAATCCTGTGTGCCTGGTATTTTGTAAGTTTTGCGAGCCTGACTTTGTCCAGCCTCGTTTTCATGCTAATCTGAAATTTTACGTTTTTCTTCCGCCATTTTTTTCCTCGCTTCGTCGATTTTCGAGTGACTAAATACGCCAAATATGTGTGTTATTTGCTTGCACCCACACTCCCAGGCTTTCTGTGTCTCCCCCTGTGCTGTGTATGAGTGTGTTATAATTTTTTGTACACAATTTTTTTGGGGGTGGGTTTTTAGAGTTACGCACTTGAACAACTTCTCGCCTCGCTTCGCGAGATTCGCAGTTGCGTGCGCGGCTCACTCATTGCAGCCTAAGTGCTGCGCCGCTGGTGAGCCTCTCTTCGCAAGGGTCGCCTAATTACTGTGGCGCGTGCTGCTGGCGAGGCTCGTAATTCAACTGCACTGCTGGCTCGCCTCGCTTGGCGAGGGATGCGGTTGGGAACGCAGTTGCAACATCGCAAACGTTACGAACAGCGCAATGATCCACATCTATATATCTGATGTTAAGCTTTCAAGTTACATTTGTTTTTATCTTGGAAGTTTTGAAACATGGAGGTTAATAGAAAAGAATGCCCAATAAGTCTGAAAGTAGTTAGGGTCTTTAATGAAATTTTTTTTTTAGATAAAAGCTTGTCTACTGCTATTATAAAAGAGGCGGATAAAGGTACCGTACTCATTAAAAGATTACAAGAAGAAAATAAAAGTCTTTAATCTTTGTAGTAGTATATAAGTAAAGCAAAATTATATTTATATATATATATATATATATATATATATATATATATATATATATATATATATATATATATATATATATATATATATATATATATATATATATATATATATATAAATGCTGAATGCTGTCCCATAAAGAGAGGGTTTTATCGATGAATATGTGGTGCTCTGTACTGTCTGCATATGTCACCATATTTAATTAAGTAAGACCAGAGTTTGGCCCATGTGCTTGTATAATACATTATTTTCTCAGTTAGTGTATGTTTTTATATATTTGTTTTGACTTAGTATTAGTTTGCTGACTGTTATTTTGTATAAGAAATACATTTTGGTGTGACCCACGTTGGACACACTACATATACATTAGAGACATACACATAAGAGACTTTTTATATAATAATAGTTTTGAAAACATTATTGGAACAAATTTAAAAAGATTAATGATCTGAAATAAAATGTCTATCAACATTTTTGCAAAACTAACTTAAAGGACCACTTCACAAGCATGAAAGGTTTTTGTTTGGTAAAAACTATAGTAGTATATAACAAAATAATAGCAGCAGCAAGACAGGGACATGAAAGCATTTCAGAGACATCTTATATTTAGATGATTCTGGCTGTATCATGGATGCTCCCATCTTGGGCTGTAAGTCTATGTGTAACTTTAGGGGCCTTATTCTGTGATAGACTAGTGTTGTCAAGGGGCTAGTGTAGAGGAACACTTGTAAAACAAGGCAATACATACAGTTGCAAGCAAAAGTATGTGAACCCTTTGGAATGATATGGATTTCTCCACAAATTGGTCATAAAATGTGATCTGATCTTCATCTAAGTCACAACAATAGACAATCACAGTCTGCTTAAACAAATAACACACAATGTATTAAATGTTGCCATGTTTTTATTCAACACACCATGTAAACATTCACAGTGCAGGTGGAAAAAGTATGTGATCCCTTGGATTTAATAACTGGTTGAACCTCCTTTGGCACCAATAACTTCAACCAAACGTTTCCTGTAGTTGCAGATCAGACGTGCACAACGGTCAGGAGTAATTCTTGACCATTCCTCTTTACAGAACTGTTTCAGTTCAGCAATATTCTTGGGATGTCTGGTGTGAATCGCTTTCTTGAGGTCATGCCACAGCATCTCAATCGGTTTGAGGTCAGGACTCTGACTGGGCCACTTCAGAAGGCCTATTTTCTTCTGTTTAAGCCATTCTGTTGTTGATTTACTTCTATGCTTTGGGTCATTGTCCTGTTGCAACACCCATCTTCTGTTGATCTTCAGCTTTTGGAAAGATGGCCTTAAGTTCTCCTTCAAAATGTCTTGATAAACTTTGGAATTCATTTTTCCTTCAATGATAGCAATCCGTCCAGGCCCTGACGCAGCAAAGCAGCCCCAAACCATGATGCCCCCACCACCGTACTTCACAGTTGGGATGAGGTTTTGATGTTGGTGTGCTGTGCCTCTTTTTCTCCACACATAGTGTTGTGTGTTTCTTCCAAACAACTCAACTTTGGTTTCATCTGTCCACAGAATATTTTGCCAGTTCTGCTGTGGAACATCCAGGTGCTCTTGTGCAAACTGTGCAGCAATGTTTTGTTTGGACAGCAGTGGCTTCCTCCGTGGTATCCAATTTGTGCAGAATCCATATCATTCCAAAGGGTTCACATACTTTTGCTTGCAACTGTACTCTTATCTGTGTCCACGGTTTAAATCTTCCCAAGTTTCTAATCCTTTTATAAACAGGCAATATGTCTGTCATCATTAAAGCAAAACTGAATACAATATTTTAAACTGTGTAAACATATTTTGTCCATTTTTCTGTCAAGCTGTTCAAAAAAGCATACTATAAATATTACACTGCTGTGGTCCTTGAAATTCTGGAAAAATAATGCCCATCTGTTAATAAGGCCCCTAACGTTTCAACACGTGTATGCCCTATAAAGCACAAATGATAAAGACAGAGAAAAAGCACTTTCAGTTGTTTATTTGGAAACCGCTTGGCAGCAATATCAGTCTGTGTATCAAACTTGAGTGGTTATGCTTCTCTCCACCCCCTATTAGGTGTTGAGAGAGGATCTGCTCAGGATGATGCCTTGATAGGAATCTCCATCTATCTTCCAGTTTTATCTGCAGTGCTCCAAGCAGGGAAAAACAATTGGAAATACATTGGCCGGCACCTGGGCACACCCTCTCTCACCCCCTGGACATTTAAGTGGAGGTAGAGAAAAACCCTAAAATTGGCATGTATTTTTTTAAAAGCAACATTGACTTGAGGTTGCCAATCTATTGGTAATTAAACAACTGGGATTGTATAAATGGCCCTTTAACATCTGGTAAAATTGATTATGTTGTATTTTTCCAAGCTTGCAATGGTATACTGATGGGTATATGCATTGCATTGTTTTTTTTTTTGTACCAAATAAGAAATCCAATTGAGATGTAATACATATACCGTATATACTACAGTATAAGCCGACCCGAGTATAAGCCGAGGCACCTATTTTACCACAAAATACTGGGAAAAATGAGTGACTGGAGTATAAGCCGAGGGTGGGAAATGTGCTGCCCTCTGTGTCCCCCTCTTGTGTACCCTTTTATTGTGACCTCCCTCCTCATCCTCAACCTCCCTCCTCATCCTCAACCTCCCTCCTCATCCTCAACCTCCCTCCTCATCCTCAACCTCCCTCCTCATCCTCAACCTCCCTCCTCATCCTCAACCTCCCTCCTCATCCTCAACCTCCCTCCTCATCCTCCCTCCTCAACCCCCTCTTCAACCTCCCTCCTCATCCTCTCTCCTCAACCCCCATCCTCATTCTCTCTCCTCAACCCCCCATCCTCAACCTCCCTCCTCAACCTCAACCCCCCTCCTCATCCTCAACCCCCCTATCCTCAACCCCCCTCCTCAACCTCAATCCCCCATCCTCATCCTCAACCCCCCTATCCTCAACCCCCCTCCTCAACCTCAATCCCCCATCCTCAACCCCCCTCCTCATCCTCAAACCCCACATTCTCAACCCCCCACCCCCGATCCTCAACCCCCCTCCTCATTCTCAATCCCCTTCCTCAACCCCCTCATCCTCAACCCCCACATCCTCAACCCCCCTCCTCATTCTAAACCCCCTCCTCAACCCCCCCCATCCTCAACCTCAACTCCACCATCCTCATCCTAAACTCTCCTCCTCACTTTACCCCTCTAAATACCTCCATCTGCAGCTGTTCCTCCGCTCCTCCCTGCGTCTTGACCCGGCCAATGCTAATGACGTGGTGCGCATGTGACGTCACGTCATTAGTATATGCCGGGTCCCGACGCAGGAAGGAGCAGAGGAGCAGATGGAGATAAGTGAGGGGAAAGTGAGAGGGGGAGGTATTTAGAGGGGTAAAGTGAGGAGGGGGGTTTAGGATGAGGAGGGGGTGTTGATGATGATGAGGAGGGGGGGTGGGAAAAAGACACGGGGGGGTTAGAGAGACACTGGGGGAAAGTGACTCGAGTATAAGCCGAGGCAGCTCTTTTCAGCCTTAAAAGAAGGGCTGAAAAACTCGTCTTATACTCGAGTATATACAGTAAATTAGTAATTTAACCTAGAGTCAACATTTAGCCTAGTCATCTGGTACTTCCTGTTACAGGGATGCACACAAGTACCTAACAGTCATAGGAATATAGTGCATCGGTCCTTGGCTCTAGTCCTATAAAGTGAATATTTGTTGCTTAAAGATCATTGTATTACACAGAGTAGATCAGATACAACAGAAATCATTTGACTCCTCTGTTCTGTGAAGGTCAGTCATTCAACTGCTGAAACAAAACCAAAGCGACACCATGGCTTTGAGACTGACTCTTTTGATACCTGCATTTATCTTGACAAATATTCTGCTACAAATATTAATATACTTGCAATTCAATAAAGGGCTCAAAGCCATGTAAAGGTATATGTAAATTTCCCTGTTTTTCCCTTTTTCTAATCTACCACATGCTGCTTATATCAGACACACACATTAAATTGAGTCATTCTATACGCATGCAGATTTATTTTTATTTTTTTTAAACTGGTTTTCCACACCCCAGAGCTGTTTACATCGGCACAGTGTACCTACCAATAGAAATACTGCATTTGGGTACGACATTTAACACTTAAAATCCAAACAGCAGTGTCTGACTCCTCCTCACTTCATGTACCCGGGTAAAAGCAGGACTACACATCCCATGATTTGTTGGTGCACAAACTGGCTTTAAAGATTGATACAATTTATAGCTGCCTGTGATTTGCCTAAATGAATTTATGAATTTTATGCTAATTTTAGCAGTGACTTGCAGTTTTTTTTTAAATCAACCGATTGCAAACTCTAGAGATTTAGCAAACATCACAGTGAGTTTGATCATTTTTATTTTGGGATTTTTTCATGCAAACAATGTTTTCATACACTACTAATTCTCCTCATCAGGTGCATTCATAAAACTTAAGTATACCCTTAAATGATTATACCACATAGACCAGTGCTTTTCATCCTTTTTGGTGCCAGGTCCTGGCTGGTGACCTTCTTAAATAGGTCATGGAGCCTCAGACAGTTACGACAGTACATTTACGGGTGCAATAATAAGGGCAAAGTGTTCCTTGCTCTCATGTCCTGAAGATTTGCAGTTAAGTTCTTAGGGCCTCATTCTATTATCGGACGTAAATCGGCCGTAAGGCTGCGATTCCTTGCGAGGGTTCTGTTAACTCGCAATTCTATTATACGGCCCCGCAAGGATCTCACCTTACGGCCGGCCGCATATCTTTTGAACCGGCCGTAAGCTCAAAAATTTTTAAAGTAAAAAATAAATTCAAGATAGCACTGTACAGCTCTGTAAATGCTAGGGATCATATTGGGGGACATGAGGATTAATAGTAACCCCCTCTCAAGCTTGCACATTAGCCCAAATCCGAGTTTACATTAACTGTTTATTTTCCGGCCGCAGCGTGGCCAGGTCTGAGGTGCTCCAAGCACTCTGGACTTTTTACATGGATATTTGACATATATAATAAAAAATTTTTTTTACGGATTTGAGTATAGGGGAATGTTGTGCTATTTTTGCTAACACCTACAATCACTTTATAGTCTCCTCAAAGTGCAGGATGGATTTATTTGGGCTATATTTTGTGCTTAATTGGTGCTAGCGGGACCTTTTTCCTGCAAGTAAGCTGCGGCTCGCTTTTAGCCTTACAGAGAGGGTTCCCGGAGCAATAGAATAGCAACCTGGCTTTTCTTGCGGCCGAAACTCTTGCGGCCGTTTTAGATCAAAGGCTTTCCTCCGGCGCGTGTGGCCGCAAGAGATAGCAAGGCACCGGCCGCAAGCCTGCCGGAACCCCCGGCCGGAGGGGAATAGAATAGCAGAATAGCTTGCGGCCGGTCCTTGCGGCCCCGCAGCGCCTACGGCCGATAATAGAATGAGGCCCTTAGAGTCCTACACCTGTCCGTGAACTAGCTGTTGAAGACCACTAATTTAGATGCATATCGTTTCAGTCCGCCATAGACAATAAGCAAACCATGTTTCTGCTTCTGTCTCATATATTGAATTGTATCTTTTCCTTATGGCTCCACTGATGCAGACTAGCTAATTAAAAAAGTCCCCAGATCAATATTATTGTTTTATATCAGTAAGGAAGGAAATAAATTCAGTTGGCCATGTCATCTTATTGCTGTCAGTATATTTATTTCATGGTTTATTTTGGGTTGAATAAATATAAGTACAGTGAGCACAATTTAATTATTATCCATTGTGATGGCAGTAAGAAAATGGAACCATTGTTTCATAACAACTGTCCTACTGCAAGTTGTGTATGTGTAGAAAGACAAAGTGAGATTTGTTATTTTCCTCTTAACATTTTTCCTTTAAGATAATTCATTATTTAATATCACGGATTTGCAATTAATTAGTGTGATAATTCCCAGATAGGACATTATAATAAAATTTGCCTATATGAGATGCGATTAAAGCTGTTTTGCAAAGTAAGAAAAGTCACTTAGGTTCCAGCCAGCACCTTAATATTAGAATAGCTTTGTGGAAGCATTCCCCTCCATTGTGTGACTAATCAATAATTTATAAAGCAGAAAACAAGCCTGCTTTACATTATTGAACAGGTTTCAGGTGCACAATGAACTTTAGAATAAATTATCCAAGAAAGTGAGCAGAGCGCAGCTTGCAGGCTCTTGGGCGGAGCAAATTGTCTCATAAAGGACAACTTCAAAATAATGTGCAACTGCTCAGTTTCTCCCGTAATATCAGGTCTAAAATTGTGTAGTTATCATTGTGCATTTAATTAAATTTAGCAGATGGCGTTGTGCTGATTCATCAATGAACGTGCGCAGGGCCACTGAAATGTTATTTTATTGCTTAATCTCCTGGAATATAAAAACCATGACATGAGCTATGTTTTCTGTACTAAACAAATGTGCGTGATGTGAGCTGCTGCAGGCTAATCTGTAGCACTAAATTACTTAAACGGACACTTTATTTAGTACAATGTGGAGCAAAGATGTTTTAACAGCATTTTAATTTTTGAAATCTGTTCTTTTTTCACTGAGATATTTATTGATTAAATGTATGTTTACATGTGTCACTGGCAAACTGCCAGACAGAACGACAGCTCAGCTCTCTGCAGCGAGCAAAGGAAACTACAGTTAACCCTTTATAAATTCATATGTGAATAGAAAGGAGTGTTCTATTATTTGAAATAAGTTACTTGTGGGTTAACTGCTGGGCTGTAGGATTCCTGAATGCCAAGAAAAACACATAAATCATTCTATGCACTGGAGCTACATCGTGGGCAGATGTCATTAATGATGGAATTGTAAACAGACCTAAAACTTTAGTTTCTTGACTGTTATAAGTGTAATTATAGAAATAAAATAGATAATTTTAACAAAATCTTGTGGTCTTTAACACCATGAAGAGTACTTATGGTGAGGTAACCGGCCCTTTAAGGCACTGTCCCTCATTTCATGAACTGTGACACTTTTTTTAATATGTATAAATATGTGTGTGTGTGCGTGTATAAAGAGTGAGGTATCTAGGAGTGTCCAGTAATCTAGATGAATAATCAGAGTATTACAGTATATAATGATACCTTGTTTATTGGACATATTCATAGTTATGGTGAGCTACAAACTCTCTTTATCAAGTCAGAAGCAATACTAGTTTTAGGTTATCAGTGAGATAACGAAATTCAGAGTGACAGGCATCATGAATAGATAATGTATCACTATGTACTGCAATACTCTGATTATTAATCTACTATATATATATATATATATACTAGCGACTTGCCCGTCAAAAAATGACGGCAATGTGATGTATATGTTTGTGAAGTTGTTTAGTTATTTAAATATATTTTTGACCCTTGTAAGTATTGTGATATGAACATGTATTTTTGTAAAACGTTGATGTAATGGTTTTTTAAAATGAAATTTGCATTTGAAGAATTGTTCACTTTAATATAGATAGAATCCAGAAAAAAGTAAAAAGACTTTTTTAAACGTGCCGAATTTTAACATGAAGTTTAAAATATATGTAAGCAATAACCTTGAAAGTATATATTTTTAAAATTGAACTTTATTTTTTATGTAACTTTGTAATTTTTGCAAAACATTTGTCTAATTTTGATTATTATAAACAGGAACATAGTAAATACATTTTGTAACATAATTTTGAATTAAAAGTATTAACATTTGAATGTAAAAACAGTTTAACTTGAAATTAATCAGTATTAACATGCAATTTATATCAGAATAATTGTTAAGTTTAATATACATTGAATGTAGAGGAAGGCATACATTAAAAACTCTCCTTAAACCGTACGTAATTAAAGTAATTCATTACTGAGCACTTAAACTGGCGATAAACATTAATGTAGGTAGTAATCTTAAGATAACATAGAATATTTACATTGTGACTTAAAATGTGCTTGAGCTCTTAACATGAACTTTGTAATATGTTGAATGAAATAACTTGAAAATATTGTTTTTAAACTTGTAACATTAGAAACATTAACATAGTGACTTAACATTTTAACATAATTTTTCATAGAAATGCAAGGCAAGTATTTTGTGAGGCGAATTATCCATAAACATGACTTCCATTAATTATGACTGAATTAAACAACCAATTGTTTTATATTTTTGAATGTTTTTCCAAAATGTTTGCATGGCTTTAGTTTGTATCCTGCAAAGTTATAGTACTTCATAGTAGACAATGTTTTTAGTAAAAATACGTCCATCTTCTAATAAATCACCTTGACTTTCATTGTTTTCAATGTAAACTTTAATAGCCTGTGGATTTTTGCAGCGTGACAACGCAACGTACAATTGACCATGTGCAAAAACTGGTTCTTCCAAGTAAATACCCACAGATTTGAAAGTTTGACCTTGTGATTTATTAATGGTCATGGCAAATGCCATAATAATGGGAAATTGTCTTCTTTGAAGTATAAAAGGGAGACTACTTTCACTTGGTGCTAAATCTATTCTTGGTATGAAAACTCTCTCTCCTTTATGGGTCCCAGTTAAAATTTCAGCATCTATAAAATGGTCCTTTAATTGTTGAACAATTAATCTTGTGCCATTGCATAGGCCTTTTTTGGGGTTCATATTTTGCAGTAACATGATAATTGCGACTTTCTTTAGCTGCAAAATATGTGGTGGCATTCCAGAAGGAGTTAAAGAGTTAATGAATTCAGTTGAAAAGTTTGCCTGACTTTCATTGTCATCAGCAAGTACAGAATCAGCACTGTGATAATTTCTTTGTGGTGCATTAATTTTTTTTAAGATTTCATTATTGAGTATTAATGCATCTTTATTTTTACACGTCAGTATAACTTGGTTGGCAAGCTCTGAATATTCTTCGTTATTTATGCTCCCTTCAAATATAGCCGATATAATATCTTGTTGACAAATCATATGAGGTGGGATCTCTACAGTGTCGTCAGGTAAATGTAGTATTTTTTCTGTTCTGCCTTCTCCAATTTTAATAAGCCAATTATTGAAATCAGTTTGGCCTTCTGATCTCATATTTTGTTGCAGTTGAAGATGGGTAAAATGTTTCCATACTGTACTTGACTTTATACATGTTTCAATAATGTCTGTTCGATTTCCATGTACAACGACAGGTAATGTTTGTCTAAAATCGCCACCCAACAACATTACCTTTCCACCAAATGGAAAAATATTATCCATGACTTCACGAAGCAAACGGTCAATACATTGGAGGGCATAGCATGACATCATTGTGGCCTCATTTATTATAATTAATTTACATTTCTTCAATTTCTTTGCTTGTAAGGATGTCATGCGAATATCTGACACAGAATTTTCCAAAATAGGCACTGGCAGTTTAAATCCACTATGAACAGTTCTTCCACCTTCTAATAAAAGTGCAGCAATTCCAGTAGTGGCAAACGCCATTGCTATTTTTACTTGTTCTCGTACTGAACTCATTAATAAATTGTACAAATATGTTTCCCTGATCCGCCAGGTCCATCAAGATAGAAATAACGCTCTGTCACCATGTCATCATCTATAGCATTTTTAATGGCATGAAATGCTTGCAATTGTAGTGTATTTAAAGTTGCAAGTCTTTCTTCTGTTCTTTCTGCTTGTAGTTGAATGTCATAGTCTTCAAAGTTGATGTCATCTATTAGACCTGGATCAGGCAAACTAAAACTTGCACAACTTAATCCATGAGTTAAAAAGACTTCTTGAATTTCCATTAACGCTTTTAAGTGTGCAATGGGTTCATTGTATCGTCGCATAAAGTCTTCAGCCATATTACTTTTAAAAGTCTCCCACAAAGCTAATGCATTTGGAGCATTTGAGAAGATACAAATAAAAGCAAATTGTTCTCTCATCTGTCGTGGCATTTGACATTGTGCTGCTTCTTCTAAACATCTTTCACACTCTGTATCATCAGCGAGTAAGTTTCTATGTCTTGCAACTAAATGGAAGGATTCATATACAATGTCATTAACAGTTCTTAATTGTTCAAAACTTTGTGCTCCTGGAACATTTAAAAGTAATATCCGTAAGCAAAAATGTTCAACATCTCTTGGACTGACTGTGTAAATTTGTGGAATTATTTTATTGCCTCTGGTTTTTCTTGGTCTCCATAATCCATTCACAAAAACATAGTGATATGGAATTTCAATATATAAGTATTGTGTTGCTTCAGCATCAGTGGAATTTAATGCAAACCATGCAGTTAGTGTAGTGTGACGATCTTCACTTTGGCCCAATGCATTCATTTCATTTCCAGCATGGAAATAGACTAAATGTCGTTGTGGCAAATGTACTGCTAACCTATATACTGCATGTGATCTATCATGCATTTCAAATTTTAAAAGCCGCCACATAGCTTCTGGTGCACTGACATAGCGAGCATCTACATGAGATGCAAGTTCATCATGTACTAACTGACTACTTTCAGGGTTGTCTGCACTTTTGACGACTACAGTAGCTGCATCGTAACCTTTGTAAATATATTTGTAGACCTATTTAATGGATTTGATGGAAGTGCAGGCTTCTACGTTGATGTGGGCGTTGTACTTCATGAGTAAATGTGGATTGTAGGGTACTACATATCTATTGTCCACTTTTTTTCCACGAATAATGGCACTATCTCCTTCTCTTCTTTTATAAAGTGGATATCCATCACAATTTGCATATGTTTTGTCTCTATAATCTTTTGGAAAATCTTTTGAACATTGATTATTTTCCATACATGGTGATTGTGGATTAAGGTCTCCACAGGGTCCATGAATCATGCAATGAGTAACAATCTCATATAGTCTACCATATAGTTCTGGATCTGGTAGTTCAGCAACTATGACTGCATCCACTTTGTCCGAAGTATCTAATTTATCTTTCTCTTGAAGTATTATGAGAAGATGTGCATGTGGAAGGCCTCTTTTTTGAAATTCAATGGTATATACATAAGCAAGACATTTGCCAAATAACTGATTTATAGTGAAGTCACGTATTAATTCATTTAATTTGATCTTAAAAACTCTGGCTACTAAATCTGGTCGATCTGAAGCACTTTGTCCAAGAAGTAGATTTTGATTAATTTCTGGCCATTGTGGATTACATGTAAATGTCACAAATAAATCTGGTTTTCCAAATTTTGTCACAATAGCCATAGCATCATTGTATCTTTCTCTCATATTTCGAGGAGATCCTTGAAAGGAAGATGGTAAAATGATGGCTTTGCCAGCTGTCATGTCTCTGCTTGTAGCCACGTCAGCAACATAGTCCATGAGTCCACAATATTGTTCTACACGTAGTTTATCTTGTTGATATTTTATAAAGTTTAAATTATTTGCCTCAACTTGCAAATATGAATCAATAATCCATTGTTGTGTTAGTTTCCCACCACATAAAATTGGATTAAATTCATCTCTAATGGCAATTTGAGCAACTTTAAATTCAAGCATAGAAACATTATTTCGGATTCTGGCTTTAGCATTTGGGTAACTGGGAAGGGTTAATTTTGGTTGCCAACCTGCTTCTCCGTGTGGGAAAAAGATGGGATATGTCATTGGATCTAAATTTGGACTAAAGATATTAATATTAATAAATGGTTGCTCCTCATTTCTGGGATATACTCTAATGTCTCTTTGAAATGGTGGTTCTCCTTCATCATTCTGAAAGACCATTGCAACCTCATTTGATGTTGGCAAGTTATAACGACGTTTATCAGTATGTCTGTCTCTTTTAAGCACCATATTAACCTTTGGCATGGGTAATTGATGTCTTTGTGCATGAAGTAGTTGTTCATTTTCTACTTCTGCCAATTTTTTGTAAGCTTTACTGTAGGGATTGTTGTCCATAATGTTATTTAGCTCTATAAAAACACTGGGTAAGCATTTTTTATTTTCTTCCATCTGCATACGTTGGTCAACAGCTTCCATTGTATCTAGGACATATAGTTGAGCGAATTTTCTTTGCTCTCCTTCCTCTGGATGTAAATGTGAAGTCCGATGATAAATTTGTCCTTGGACTTTAAAACAGTAAGGACCATGTCCTGGTACATTAGCAGCCAATGTTGCCCCCATGGATGCAAAGGATATGGCACTATTGTAGGATCTTATGTTTGTCTTAAAATTTTTGTAATTTGGAAAAGTAGGTTCAGTCATAATATTTTGTAAATAGGTTGGAAATTGTTTCCTTTCTGGAAGTTTGAACTTTCCTTTTTGACAACAACTAATAAATTGTCCATCTCTGGGTCTCTCCTGTTTAAAATAATAAGCCTCACAAAATTGACATTGAGTAGTCATGTCCCCACAACTATGAACCTCTACTGCTAAAGACTTCAGTAAAGGACAATTTGCAAAGCATATTGGATGTTGACTTTCATATTCATCAGATGAAAAGTCATGAAATGTTTCAACAACAGGTTCTAAATGTTTATTTTTTTTTGTAGATTTTCTTGGTATATGTTGTACTTGTTTGGTTGAAATGTCCTGTAAGTTTTTAGTAAGAGTTTGTAAATGCTTTGTTTTTGTAGTTGCTTTTTTTGGTCTGTCTTGACTGGTATCTTGTAAAATGTCATCTGATGTTTTAGGAACAGTTTGTAAATGCTTTATTATTTTTTTATTTTTTTTGGTTGTATCTTTCATTTTTGCAGCTGATATTCTTTTATTTGCAAGTCTTTTGCGTTCTTTTTCTCGTCGAATTTCTTTCTCCTCCGGTGTCTGCTGGGCGGCCCATCTCTCTTGTCTTTCTCTAGTTTGACGTCTTTTCTTCTCTTCTTTGGTCTCGTTATCAGCCATATTAATCTGTAAAGGCAAAAAAATCAATGTAATTGTGTATATTTAAATTTGTAATTCCTGTTAAAGATTCTTGTGCACAATTGGTGAAATAAAAGGCAAATCATTAATGTATCATTTATATTTAGAATGTATCATTTATATTTAGTTAAATTTATAATTCCTGTCCTCACTGGCTAAGAATTTGGCCAATGGAATACTGCTGTAAATAAGCATGTAACATATTTTTTTAAAATAATGGTTTTATTTCTTAAAAACGTTGTTTGTGGATAGATATTTACCACTGCAAAACTTCTTTGCTAAAAAAAAAGTGATGTGGTTATTGAGCTATGTATTGCATAGTAGCAATTTAAATAAAATAAGGGAGATAGTAAATTAATTATTTTATTTTTCTGTTGACACAGATGCAACTGAAAGCAGTTTCTTTAGTTTTATACTTTAGTACTTATTATACTTTACCTTGGTTGAAGTGTGATTTAAATCCGAATGTTTGTTGGTCCTCGGTTGAAAATCGTTGTCCAATGGTGTGGTCCTCTGTTGGAAGTCCTCGTCCGATGGTGTGGTCCTGTGGCGATAGCCCTCGTCCGATGTTGTGGTCCTGTGGCGATAGCCCTCGTCCGATGTTGTGGTCCTTTGGTGAAAGTCCTCGTCCGATGGTCTGGTCCTGTGTTGAAATTCCTCGTCTGCTGGTCTGGTCCTGTGTTGAAATTCCTCGTCTGCTGGTCTGGTCCGAGTCCTCGTCCGATGGTCCGGTCCTGTGGAGAAAGTCCTCGTCCGATTGTCTTCACGCAGTATCTGTTGTAATATAAAATAGAAAATGTTGTTTGAGTGAAATGTCTTTTAAATAATGTAAAAATTTATTAATTTGGCTGTACTGTATCAGTTATGGTTATTTTTTTCTATCTTTTTTTTTTTTTACTTTCTGTACAATCCCACGACTGTTGTTATTCTTATTTAAGGTTCTTAGTAAGGCTTGTGGGTTGTGATATATTAAATAAGAATATAAATTTATTTTGCTATGTGTTTATGTTATTTTTTGTACAATCCTGTTTTGTGCACACCACTTGTGGTATACTTATTTAACCTTTATTGGGATGCTTATAGTTAGTGAAACATGAAATAATATAATTAATGTAGTTTGCTATGTGTTTGTGTTATTTTTTTACAATCCTATTTGGTGCGCACCACTTGTGCAAAAGTTATTTATTCTTGATTGTACTGGTTATAGGTTGTTAAACATTAAAGAAGAATGTTAATGTAGTTTCCTATGTGTTTGTGTGATTTTTTGTACAATGCTATTAGGTGCGCAACACTTTTGTTATTCTTATTTTTGCTTCTTTGTAAGGCTTATAGGTTGTTAAACATTGAATAAGAAATTCTGTTTTGTGTGTAGCAGTTTGTGTCTCATTCAATTGCGATTTGGCTAATTGAATCGTGCCCTAAATAAGCACATAGCATATTTTTTAAAATAAGTTTTTAGTCATTTAAAAACTTTATTTTGGATCTATTTTTAGTAACTAAAAACTTCTTTTAAAAAAATTGTTATGTTGTTATTTAGAGCCCTATTCAATTGGGCAAATTGCAATTGAATGAGGGCCTTTGTGTGTACCATATGTTGCATAGTTTGCCCCTCATTTAATTGCATTTTTTACAATGTAATAGTACTCTAAGGCCGTCATTGAATTGCAATGTTGAAAATTGAATAGGGTTGTAAATAAGCACATCACATATATTTGTTAAAATAGAAAAAGGGCCTAAAAGTGCTTATTTATAGCCATATTTAATTGTCCAAAATAGCAATTGAATGAGGGCCTTTGGTTACTGCATTTGTTATATTGTGAGCTCCTCATTCAATTGTGTTTTGGCCAATGGAATAGAGCTCAATATCAGCACATAGCATATTTTTTTACGGAATTTTGTATTTAGTGAACTTGTATCCAAAAGCAACGTGTTCACAAAATAAAAAGTTCCTTTAAAAAATATGCTCTGTGCTTATATAGAGCCCTATTGAAATGGGCAAATCACATTTGAGTGAGGCCCTTGGCCATTAAAGATATATAGGTCCTCATTGAATTGCAATTTTGCCAATTGAAGAGGGCTCTATATAATCACATAACATATTTATTGAGCAAAGTTTTTAGTTATTGAAAACCTTGATTGTGGTTAGAAATTCAGTAACTAAAAAGTTCTGTATAAAAAATATGTTATGTGCTTATATAGAGCCCTATTCAATTGAGGAAGTCGCAATTGAATAAGGCTCATGGTTCTTTCTTGTTTATACTTAATACTTTACCTTGGTTGAAGTTTTGAATGACAGACGGTCCCCTCCTGGCAATCTTAATCCGCCAGTCTTCTTGTAGTGTCTTTTTGAAAAAGAAAGTGAAATAGTTATTTGTATATTTATAATTTTTCATCTAGCAAAGCATGGCCTTTTGAGCATGTAATGTCTTGTTGTATCTTACCTCTTCTTCTTTGTTGGTGTTCTTTAAAAGGGATTGTGCTTCACAGTGCACGGTGCAAATTGTTGAGAGACGCTGTTGATGCAGAGTCTGTTTGAATATTCAAAGAAATAAAAAGATTCAGCTTTATATGATCTATTGAATTGCAGTAAATGAATGTCATTTAAATATAGTTGTGTAATTTTTTTCAATTGACCTTATTTTTTGTTGGGGGCTACACACATATGTCACATACATGAAGCACATTCCATAGTTTAATGTAATTATTTTGTGTACGTGTGACATATCAGTATACATGACTCATATTTAAATGGTTAAATTAACCTTATAATTTTTTTTTCCAACACACATAAATGTGTGTGTGTGTGAGATGTAACTATAGATGATACACATATATGTGCGTGTGACATATCAGTATACATGACATATAATGTCATTTAAATGTAGTTGTTTACTGATTTTGTTTTAAGCTAATTTTGTTGCAGTGGCAATACACATAAATGTGCGTGTGACATGTCACTATACATTATACACATATATGTCAGTGTCACATGTCACTATGAAGGGGCAGTACACATAAATGTGTGTGTCACATGTCAATATACATGATACACATATATGTCCGTGTCACATGTCACTATGCAGGGGCAATACACATAAATGTGCGTGTCACATGTCACTATACATTCTATACATATATGTGCGTGTCACATGTCACTATACATTATAGACATATATGTGCGTGTCACATGTCACTATACATAAACCTCTGTTTAATATAGAATTATGTTTTTTTGTTGTTTTGTTAAATAAACCGTATTTTTTTTTTGAGCCTATACACATAAATGTGCCATATATGTCACTACATAAATCCTATTTTTTTTTTTATTTGTTTGACCTGTCCTGATAATAAAATGTAATATATTATAGCTTACCTCTCAGTTGTAATTTGCACAATGCAAAGTAGTAAATTAGTAAAGAATTGTCTTGTCAAGTAAAAGCAGCAGTTATCTCAGAAGTCACTCCGTTGATCACCTGAGGAGAAATGTATTTTTTTGTTTGAAATAGGCAGTATTTATAAACTTGTAGAAAGTTCTGGAAAGTGAGACCGTTAGAACGCAATACGCATGCGCTATTTGCGTTCCAGCTTACAATTTGCGTTCCATCCGCCATTTTCTGCGTATTACTGTTCAAAATGGTGTTTAATATGATTGTGATACGTTCCGCATAGTATGTGTTTCATTATTGCGAGTAAGTGTAGTGTAGTTACGTCTGAAGCCTCGTTTTCGTTTTGTTCGTCGGCCATTTTTTCTGTCGCTTAGCGATGGTATTAGTGTCTAAAGTGTTTTATTTTGATTTAAATGTAGGTGTAACTTGTTTTTTTGAGGTGCTGGCTGGTTCCTCTTGCTGTAGGTAAGCTTTTTATGTGTTTGTTGTGTGTTTTTCTTAAGTTTTAAATGTTTGTATGTCGGCGTGTTGCGTCCGATGTTTGCGAAGTCGTAATGTGTGGTAACGTGTCTCGTATGGTGTTTGCGTGTGTAGCCTCTTTTTCGTTTTATTCGTCGGCCATTTTTTGTGTCGCGTAACAAACTATTTAGTGTCTAAACTCTTTTATTTTGAGTGCAATTAAGTTGTAAGTTGCATTTTTGAGGTCCTGGGTGCTTCCTGTTTGTGTAGGTAAGGTTTTTATGTATGTGCTGTGTGTATGTATTGTGTTTTTTAATTTTGTAATGTTCGCGAGTTGCGTCCGAGTGTTGCGAGGCCGTAATGTGTGTGAACGTGTGTCGTATGTTGTTTGCAAGTGTCGTAATGTGTGTGAACGTGTGTCGTATGTTGTTTGCGAGTGTCGTAATGTGTTGCGACGTAAACTTTTTTTGAAATTTTGCAAGGGTCGCAGTTGCTGCAACTGAAGACCTCGCTTTGCGAGGTCCTCAGGTGCTGGCATGGAGCGCCGGCGGCGCTCCAAGCCAGCAACTGAGGCCCTCGCTTCGCGAGGGTCCTCAGTTGCTGGCAAGGAGCGCCTTCGGCGCTCCATGCCAGCAACTGAGAACCTGGCACCGTGCCCTCGCTTCGCGAGGGCCACGGGCTCGCTATGCGAGCCCGCAGCGTTAGCAACAACTCGTACGCTCACAACTATATATGTGATATATATATATATATATATATATATATATATATATATATATATATACAATTATAATAATGATAATATACTTTATTTGTAAAGCGCCAACATATTCTGTAGCGCTATACAGGGGATAACTACAAGTCAAACACAATTTGAACACAATGCAAATGAATGGTGGGCCCTGTTATGGAACTTTCAATCAAACGCACAAACACACACAGTGCTTTCCCTAAAGCACCTAACAAGATTGCAAACTATATATATATACTATCAACTTGCCCGTCAAAAAATGACGGCAATACGATTGTAAGGCAGGTAATGTTGTTTGCGTGCAAAATTAATTTTGTTGGTGTATTAAGCTCCTTCGGCACTCATTGCGAGCCTCTCGGTTGATTGTGTTCTATGAGCAGTGTTGGTGTTTTTTTGGTATGGAAATGAATAATTAATAAAATAAGAAATGAATATACTTTACCTATTGTGAAGTAATATATGCAGGAAGCATTGTGTTGAAGAGCTGGCAATCTGTTTTGATGTTGCTGCAGCATCAGTGCTGTGGAGCTGCTGTGTAAGCGTCATGAATGTGTGCAGTGTAATAGTGTAGTAGTGTGCGTGCGCGAGGCAAATCCGTTAGCGTAGCTGTGTATTTCCGGATTGTGCAAGTTAGTGTTCTAAAATGGCACCTAATGTGTGGTACGCGGCTGTGGCTGATTTAGCGTACTTGTTTTCGGATGTCGTCCGACTTTTTCGGAATATCCGTAGCTGTTTGGTGGTATTTTGCGTGTTTAGGGTCCTTTAGCCTCATTTTCGTTTTGTTTGGCTGCAATTGTTTCTCTCGCTTAGGTGATTTTCGGGTGTCTAAACTCCGAAATTTGTACTTAAATCGAGGTGTAACTTTACTTGCAGAGGTCCTGGGTGCCCCCTTGCTGTGGGTAAGCTTTTTATCTGTTTGTTGTGTGTATTTATTGTGTTTCTAATGTTTTTGGGGTCGCGCGGGTTGCGTCCTTGTTTTCGGATGTTGTACGTCTTTTTTGGAAAATCTGTAGGTGTTTGGTGGTGTTTTGCGTCTTTAGAGTGCTGTAGCCTTGTTTTTGTTTTTTCCGGCAGCTATTTTTTCTCTCTCTTAGGGGATTTTCGCGTGTCTAAACTCTTTTATTTGTAGTTAAATTGAGGTGTAACTTCAGTTTTCGAGGTCCTGGGTGCCCCCCCCCTTGCTGCAGGTAAGCTTTTTATGTATTTGTTGTGTGTATTTATTGTGTTTTGCATGTTTTCATGTGCGCGGGTTTCAGGCGTTTTTTACGAGGTCGTAACGCGTCTCGTATTTTTGTTTCGTAACTCCCTAAATTTTGCGAGTAAAATGTGCACCATAGAGTTACATTGACATGATCTATTAATAAAAACAGCAGTGGTTTGGTCCCCAATGGTTTTGAAGTGTTACTCTCACTTTAAATATGAGGCAATTCTGTTTTTTAACTAAAGAACCCCTGTAGACTTTTATTTACAAGATGTTCTTTTGAAGAACTAGACTTGATAATTGTCAACATAACTTTAGTAAGTAAACATGATACAACCTTTCATTTATATAAAACCATGGGCGTTGTCATTTTATTTTGCCTTTTCAGCTGAGATAGGGCTTTAACTGCAGATAATTAAAATGTTGACAGTCCTTAGCCCAAGTGCTTTCAATAGTTCACATGGAAATCTTATCTGCTTAAAAGGTTTCTTACTTCACTTTGAGAAAGCAATTGGAATAAGGCAGTGGTTGTACCCAATATAGAATAATGGTATATAATAGTTAATAAACTAAAAGCCTTTTCACTAAAAGTAATGTGCCCATTATGAAGTCTTATTGTTCAAAGGAACACACTGTTAATATGGAACTGCTGTACCTCTTTAAATAAATAGAACTGCAACCTGGATAAAGCATATTAGTACTTGAATATGCAAATTCTAAAATTATTTTATTAAGCATTACTCACACAAAATTTATTTTCCAAAACAACTTTTGCATAACAACTTTATGTGGTCATCATGCAATATGTCATTTTCTCATTTTAATGAAATGTTAATGTAGATTCTAAAACTATCATTTCCATTTTTGAGATTTCAACAAATAGGCTTCTTTCCACAAGCTGTGTCCATGGAGGAGGATCTGCCCAGGAGGCACTTCTAAGTCCTGGACGGATCTTCTCCCACCACATGGATACCTAATAATGGATGGAGAGGCCCTGAAACTAATGTTAAAATGTAAGATTTAAAAGTGTCTCTGAACTTATTTTCTTAACATACAGATGGCATTGGTTACTAGTTACTAAATAAAAGAATTAAAGTTTATTGTATGACCCCGTAAAGGAGACAAATGATTTCTACAGTGCCTTGCAAAAGTATTCACCCCCTTTGATTTTTTACCTATGTTGTTATTTACAGCCTTCAGTTCAATGTTTTGTTAATCTGAATTTTATGTGGTGGATCAGAACACAATAGTCTTAGTTGGTGAAGTGAAATGAGATAAATATATGCATCCAACAATTTTTTAGAAATAGAAAACAGAAATTTGGCATGTGCGTATGTATTCACCCCCCCATAAAGCCCATAAAAGCTCTGGTGCAACCAATTACCTTCAAAAGTCACATAATTAGTGAAATGATGTCCACCTGTGTGTAATGTAAGTGTCACATGATCTGTCAATACGAATACACACCATTTTTGAAAGGCCCCAGAGGCTGCAACACCTAAGCAAGAGGCGCCACGAAGACCAAGGAACTCTCCAAACAAGTAAGGGACATTGTTGGTGAGAAGTAAAAGTCCGGGTTAGGTTATAAAAAAAATATCCAAATCTTTGGTGATCCCCAGGAGCACCATCAAATCTATCATAACCAAATTGAAAGCACATGGCACAACAGCAAACCTGCCAAGAGATGGCTTCCCACCAAAACTCACAAACCGGGCAAGGAGGGCATTAATCAGAGAGGCCGCACAGAGACCTAAGGTAACCCTGGAGGAGCTGCAGAGTTCCACAGCAGAGACTGGAGTGTCGGTACATGGGACGACAATAAGCCAAAGAGTTGGGCTTTATGGCAGAGTGGCCAAAAGAAAGCCATTACTTTCATCAAAAAAACAAAATGGCATTTTTTTGAGTTTGCGAAAAGGCATGTGGGAGACTCCCAAAATGTATGGAGGAAGGGGCTCTGGTCTGATGAGACTAAAATTGAACTTTTCGGCCATCAAAGAAAACGCTATGTCGGGCGCAAACCGAACACATCATATCACCCAAAGAACACCCTCCCCACAGTGAAACATGGTGGTGGCAGCATCATGCTGTGGGGATGTTTTTCAGCACCCGGGACTGGGAAACTGGTCAGAGTTGAGGGAAAGATGGATGGTGCTAAATACAGGGATATTCTTGAGCAAACCCTGTACCACTCTGTGCGTGATTTGAGGCTAGGACGGAGGTTCACCTTCCAACAGGACAATGACCCCAAACACACTGCTAAAGCAACACTTGAGTGGTTTAAGGGGTAACATGAAAATGTGTTGGAATGGCCTAGTCAAAGCCCAGACCTCAATCCAATAGAAAATCTGTGGTCAGACTTAAAGATTGTTGTTCACAAGCACAAACCATCCAACTTAAAGGAGCTGGAGCAGTTTTGCAAGGAGGAATGGGCAGTAATCCCAGTGGTAAGGTGTGGCAAGCTCATAGAGACTTATCCAAAAGCGACTTGGAGCTGTGATTGCTGCAAAAGGTGGCTCTACAAAGCATTGACTTTAGGGGGGGTGAATACTAATGCACATTGACTTTTTCTGTTATTTTTCCTATTTGTTGTTTGCTTCACAATTGAAAAAAAAAAACATCTTCAAAGTTGTGGGCATGTTGTGTAAATTAAATGATGCAAATCCTCAAACAATCCATGTTAATTCCAGGTTGTGAGGCAACAAAACACAAAATATGCCAAGGGGGTGAATACTTTTGCAAGGCACTGTACATGGTTAAAAATTGTGAACTAAGAATTAGTCACTATATTTTTATTTTTGTTGTTTTTAATTAGAAGCTAATTTTATTTTTGCACATAATGTGGACTTTTTAATCTTCCCCAGAAAGAAACCAGCAGTGAAAGGGAGTTTAAGTTCATATGGGCAGGTGCAAAACCATGCTGCTGCCATGTTGTAAAAGGAAAGCTGAGAAGAAGAAAATTGTAAGTTCATGCTCTCATAATATTTGAGTTTGACCATTACGGAAAACAAGATTCAAAGATATGAAAATCAGCGTGTGGTAGCAGCAAAATGAGTGTTTATATTCGTATACAATATTGAGGTGTTTTTTTTTTTTTTTTTTTTTTTTTTAAATAATTGTCTCCTGAGGACAATTAACCAGTGGATCCTTTGTACTCGTCGTTAATTGGTTCCAGTAGGCACGTTGAGTGGCAAAAAATATTGAGTACCAAACTAACCTTAAGGAGTAATGTAAATTTGGTTTTCCTCTTCTGGATCGCTATCTTGTTGTGGTGAAGGGGCTTTTGTTCTTCAATGAAGCTGTGAGCTATACCATGTAGCGTCACCCAAGATGGGCAGGTCATAGCAGAGAGGTCAGACAGATTGCAGTCCACTGGAGAAGGAACTGGCAACCCACTCCAGTATATTTGCCAAGAAAACCTTTATGGACTAGGACATCAGTAGATGTGCCTGCCATGCTGTGGTCCATAGGGTCATGGAGAGCCAGACATGACTGAACAACTTAACAACAAAATTAGTTTTAGATATTGTGACGAGTACCAAGGAAGCCTTCTACTGTAGTACAACAATACAGAAATGTCTAAAAGAAGCCATGTAAAAAAATATTTTTGGGATTTAAGAGTGAAAATGCATTGTGGGCTAATTTACATGTCCCCACCTAGTTTACCAGAGTGCAATGCAATAGCTGTATTTCTGGAAAACCTGAGCAGGAAATAGATTTGTTTATTTATTTAATAACTATTTATTTATTTATTGGTTAACTACCTACTCATAAAGTCCACAACACAGGCTGAGATCCCGCTCCATGCTGATGAGAGCCAGTAAGCTTGAAACGGCTGTACATTGATAGGATACTCAGCCTGTGTTTAATCCAACCTTGGCATTGCATTAAAGCTGTGTAATACAGCATGCATTTGTAGGCACATTTGCATGTCCCGGCTTAGCATCCCAGAATGCAGTGTAATAACTGATTTTCTCGGAATTCTGAGCTGGAAACAGGTTTTTTAACTTGTTTTAGACATTCAAATGTGAACACAGATGCACTATTATATATATATATATATATATATATATATATATATATATATATATATATATATATATATAATTATTTTTTGTTTGTTTGTCTTGCCTCCCTTAATACTTTTTATCTCCTTAAATAAATACCTGCTAAATAAGGGTTAAAACATGTTTTCAAACTTCTGTAAGTGAATTCAATTTATTTGTGCAGTGATTTATGCAGGCAGTAAATTTAATGGAAAATTCATCATCGGAGGCAGGTAATTGAGCTGGAGCCTAACCTCTCTCCAATTACTGTATGTCCTGCATTATTGAGGCCATGGACAATGCCAGCAAAGATATAGGACCAGTTCCCTTCTGTGTGCTCACTTAGTAATCTATTGCTGTGTAGTCTTGAGCAACAGTCTGAGCCCAATGGAGAATTTTTGGATCTATCAAGTCGGCTATCGTGATGATGAAGATGTAAGTATCGGTTTCTTAAGAAGCATCATAGAGGACTTTTAATATCATGATCATACTGGTGTGTCAATATGTTTTTTTTTAAAACATGTGTAGATTTGTCTGATAAGGTACAAATTTCAAGAAAGTATGAAAGCACCTTCTGCATAAACTAACAAAGCTACTTTCTAAATTGAAATTTATACTGCATTAAAATGACACCGTATAGGTTGTAGTATAATTTAAAACTATACCTAATAAGAAGTACTTCATCAAATGCATATTATTAAAACAATTGCATTTTCTAACCATAAACTTACTTTGAGGTTTGCAATATTATCCCCATCAGCCTTTCTGATCCCATCAAGCATAGAGTGATATTTCTTTCTAATGGGTGATTATTGGCAATAAGTGCAGAATTCAATGTAAGTTTGCTGTATGCAAATGTTCATAACATTCAATTGATAAAGCACTTGTTGTAACCTGTAGTTCTAAATTATACCATATATGGAACCTCTGTTGTGTCACTTTTTAAGGACTTGTTTTGAGTGAATCTAGTTCAACAAGTTCTCTCAATAGGAAGGAATGTGTGTTTTAATAATTTAAATGCTAAATAGCATAGATCATCTGTATTCATCTCACCATACTCAAGAGGTGGATCTCCATGTTTTGGATACATTTGTTAGCTGTTTTCACATACAAAAAGCTTTTGGTGGAAAAACTGTTAAGTAAAGGACCACTGTGGTTTTTTTTAAATCACTAGACTTTATAACGCACAAAAAATATATTTTTTTATATTTTCAGGGCAGTTTATCTTTATTGCAGGAATGTATCTTCTTTGTGTTGATTCTGCTCTCTGCCATCTCATGAGGGGTTGTCCTTGTAAACTGATGAACTAAAAGCATTTTAATCACGTTAGCTGCTTCCAAGTGTCGTTCTTCAAAAGAGTATATTTTAAATATTAAATATATATCTAAATTAGGACTAATTCACACTGCAGTGGGTACATTAAAGGATCTCTGTAAAGTGTACTGCTATGGTCACAATGGGTAGGGAAAAAACACAAGTGGAGATACATTTAGTGACTAACTCTAGGCATAGTAAGCTTTCTTATCATGCATGATTCAAGTCGTCCAAAAATAACGCATACTGAAGTTTACACTACATTTACTTATGTTTTTGTAAAAAAATAAATGCATATTTTGTAATATTTACTGATTATTTTCATACATGATTTGCTATGGCAATGGAAGTCAGCAGTTGTGCTCTGCAACACCAACTAAAGACATGAAAGACTTGTAGTTTTGAAATTGCTGTACAATTGATAGCGTTAGAGGTATTTTAATTTTGAGGTTGTAGGGTGTTTGAATTCCTCTTTGCACTGCTGTATATATGATCAGATACAGACTGAAGCATTGGGAACTGTTCGCAAGGTTGAGGCACACATCTGTTTCTCTTTAGTATTTTTACACCCCGTATAAGTCATTAATGCAGTTAGCTCAATTATTAGAGTCACTAACTGCAGTGTAGTCGTTTTTGGATCAAATCCAGATGCTGTTGTAAATGTTTTTTAGTTCAGAGGACTAAAGAAACAGAGGACATGTATAAATTTATATAAGAAAGCTATGGGTTCTGCAGTGCTTTGACTGTCACAGTGACTTATTCTGAGTATACACTTGCAAGTCATAACATCTACCCTGCACAGCTGGCACAAATGCCTCTGAAAAACCACATGCAGATGATAAGAGATACTGCGAAAGCTTGCCTGTCCTAGGGTTACAATGCTGCTCCATTCATGATTGACTGTCTACAACAGGGGTGTTTTAAGTTCGGTCTTGGTGGGCTGCACTCAGATCTGGATTGGAGGATCTCCCTTCTGCACATACTGACGGACTCACCTGTGCACAGAACGGAAAACCTCAAATCCAGGTGTGTGTGCAGCCCACCAGGACTGAACTTGGACACCCCTGATCTACATGAAGCAACTCATTGGTGTAGATAATAAGGATGGAGGCTTGGCCTCGTAGTCAACAAAAAGTAAACATGTGTAAAACATGTACTTCAACCATTATAACAGCTTTCCCACATGATTTCCAAGTCTTCCGATGACGTACTGCCCTTTTGGTGCGTTCCTATTTGGGTGTTAGTTTACTTTTATGCACATAACTGTGTATGATTTATACATTACATAAGAGTTATTTGGCAAGGAGGTATGGGAAATGACTTATATTTTTATAATATTTTTTAGTACTAAAATCCGACAGTATTATCCTCTGAATTTGAGAAAATTGTTTAATTTTGTACATGGCCAATCTAGCTATTGAGCAGCTATTTTGTCTAATGTGCATTCATTTCATCTACATTGTAAGCTCTGTGCGGCAGGGACATCAACCCTTCTTGTATCAGTGTGTTGTTGTGTGTAGTTTATTATATATTCACTATATCCCTTGTAATTGTATGTATCCCTCATATTTAGAACTGCAGGGATTGTTTCTGCTTTGTATAGATTTGCCAGCAGATAAGAACCAATAAGCCCACATAGTCTTCCCATGCTACTTACCAAAAAAGCTTTAA